>JAFBJT010106244.1:117308-130247 GCA_016785325.1 Chascanopsetta lugubris
CAGTGTCTGAACGTGAATTATGCTCCGTCAGCGTTTAAATAACAGTGATGGAAAAAGGAAAAATACATGATCATAAAGTGGATCAACACCACTGGAAAGCAGCTGGGCAGTATTTCACGGATAAGTGTGAATGAATGGAAACGTCTAGTTTGTGTTTTTCCTGGATTATTGATTATTTTGAAGAAATTGAAGTTGATCAGCTCAAGGCGAGTCTGTCTCAGCGCAAACCCAAATTCATCACTTTTATTAAACCCAACATTAATCTGAGGGAGAAACAGAAGCTGTGTGTCCCGTGTGGAACATCTAATACTCCATCTGCTTCTCTAATATTCTATTATTTAAATATTTTTAACCGATTCAGATTTGACAGCTGTGGTTTAGCTTTCAGAGGAGTTGTCCTCCATACCCAGAGGATCAGCAGTTCAATTCCATGTGCTGTAGTGTCCTTGGGCAAGATACTGAACCCCATGATGACCCATGTACTTATATGCGATGCTACTTGGGTGGCAGTGACTCCAAGATGGAGTCTGGCGCCCTCTGCTGGAGCTGCTAAGCTCGCGATCCTGTCTCGGATAAGAGGTTGATGATGGATGGTTGGATTGATGGAGGCTTGAGGGCTCTGTTGGTCATTTCCACAGTTCCATTTATCAACACTAGATGGCAGTATCATGGTCGCACGTAAAAATCACATTCATCTACTACCCAAAACTGGCACTTTTTTTTTTTTATATAAATAGCTGTTCTAGACTGTCAATCAAAGCACAGGGAACTTGTCAGTCTTTGTGAGTTGGTGCTTTTATTTTGAAAGGAATACAGGAAGTGATGTAGATATCCATGATGGTAACATACTTGTCACTCATGGCGGAGAAGCATGTGACTGTTATAGGCGAGAGGCAAACTTAGTACTGTAAAAACTCCCTCTACTGGTGAAAAGTGGTACTGCAGACACTTTCTGTGTTGATATCTCCTCTAAGCAGTACGCTGGTGATTTTGGAATCATGTCTACTATTATTTGTAAACATTCTAATGATACTTTTGGTCATTTCTGAATATTTGAAGGTAAAAAAAAAACTACATATCGCCCCTTTAAGCGGGTGCACTCCATGGATACGAGTGTTGAACATTAATTTGTAGCACTACTCCGTTCTGCAGAGCCTCCTGCTCATTATCTATTCCCACATTTCCAGAGCCCTTATCTGAGGGCTTCAGATAGTTTGCACAGTTTGTTGTGGTTGGCGCCAGAGCGCAGTGGATTTGAGAGACATTAAATGCAGGAGGAGGAGGAGGAGTGGAGTCCGTAGAGGTCATAAATCCTATCCCCTGGGCAGTGATGGAAAGGCGGCGGTTGTTTTTGGAGTGATAGCCGAGCGATTTGTCAACACGGCGGTGAGTGGCTGTCAGATATGGGACCTGTTTTCCAGGTAGACGCGCAGGCCGGCGCGCGAGCGCCGCCTCTGTCCCGTGAGCTTCGGTGAGTGATGGACCAAAATATTGTGTTTGGCAGGAGGCCACGGTGCCACCTGACCCCAGCGCAGACTGATGATATCTGGGTGGGCGGAGCTCACGCTCCTGCAGAGATGGACTGATGCGACGCACAGGAATAATGAAGAGAAGAATCAGGGGGGTGAAGTCACACGTGTAGCACATGAAAGCTCCCACATCTGCTTCAGATTTTAAAGGTCCAGTGTGTAAGATTTGGGAGGATGTGTATTTCCAGGAATTGAATGATAGTGGCGTTTTAATGAGTGTACTTGACTTACTTGAATGTGCTAAGCGCTGTTTTCATTTGCCTAGAATGAGCCCTTTATGTTTACATTAGAGGGGGGGGGGGGTCCTCTCTATGGAGGCTGCCCATTGGTTTCCTCATGAGATTGCTTATGAGGCTCGTAGTGGGCGGGCCTAACACACAGTTGTCATGGGAACAATTGTGGCTGATTGAGACCAAACCTGTAGTTTGTGCCAGGCTTTAAACATATTTGATTCACCTCTGAAGTTGACCATTTTAACATGGGAGTCTATGGGGATTGACAGCCTCAAGTGGCCACCCTGTGAACTGCAAGTTATTGTTAAAAACGTTCCTCACAGTTCTCCCAAAATCCGAGGACAGCTCGGAGTGCATGTGATACAGCACAATAATAAAACCACTTTATGAAGAAGGGGGGGGGACCTTAAAAATTCCACATATTTCAGAAAAATAAACCAAAAATCAAATCAACAACGCGGGCCTTCTGCTGCACACAGACAATCTGAAGGAAATAGGTTTCACCACATCCCAATATGATTAGAATTTTGTGAACTTGGAGCCAGTTAAGTTGAATAACCTTCATCCTAGAGGAACCACAGAGAACATTCCACGGGGGGAACATCCAGATGCCATGTTGAGGCAGGAACTGAGGATCCACATTGCGCAGGGTTGTTGTGGGAAACCACGAGGTTTCTCACTGCAGCCAGTTCTTGATCACAGCATCCATCAAAGTGATGAACTGATCCGGATCCAAAACCAGGAACCAGAACACACGAAACACGGATGTGAGAGACTTGAAATTTTGAAATACGAGTGTAAAAACAAGAGAGAAATCAGAGTGAAATATTTCCCTTCACGCAACTTGGAGAAGAACTGCTGGTGTTCGCAGCAAATCAAAACAATACGTACTACTGGGAAATCTATACAGCCGGTTAGTGGGTGATTTTAAAGGGCCAGTGTGTAAGATTTATTTTATTTTTTGGGGATATTGACAGAATTTTAAAGTTTTTAGGTGTAAAAATCACCTCAAATTACTTTAGAATGTGCCTTTAATATTTAGTAGCAGAACCTTAATATGGAGGCGGCCATGTTTCACAAAAATGTTTTTGTACAGAAGTTTTAATGATACCTGATTCATTACAATAGGTTCCATATTTCAAAATATGTTAACATGGGAGTCTATGGGGGTTGACTCGCTTTTGGAGCCGGCCTCGAGTGGCCACCCCTGTGAACTGCAAGTTTTTCCACTTTTGTACGGCCCTCGTCAGTTTTTTTTTTTTCTTGATCCTTGCGTTTCGGCCTTGAGGTAAGATATTCCTTTAGAGGAAAAAGTCTGTTTTCTCCTCGTTACGATTTCATCTTGTCATTCTTAAATTAATCATATATTGCCGTTGCATCTGCTTTGACGGCCGAGCGTTGAAAAAAAACCCAGACGACAGCAGGATGAAACGGTGCCTGCAGCCGCATCAACATCCTTTCATCCGTCTCAATGCTGAGAAATGTCTCATTTTCAGCCAAAGCAGTGACATCCAGGCACGAGATGACTCGGCACCGTGGTGTTTTTCGCCTGTCAGCTGTTTTCCAGCGTGCGTCAGTAGTTCTCAGTCAAGGTCTGTGCACAGAGCAAACTCCGCAGCCTTGATATGAAAGAGGCGGCAGAAGGCCACAGTTGTCTGATTGGGTCCAGGCCCGGCTGACGTTCCACATGTGGATCTCGCTTCAGCTACTCCGCAAACTAGACGACTCCTATCGTGACGATTTCTTTTTAAAAAGGAGCTCATCTTCATGTATTTGAACGTGGAGCAGAAATGGCTGCAGTGATCGGAGGAGCGTTATAACCTCACGAAAACTGTGGCGGTGGAGGAATGTGGTGTGAATGAAGTGTTTTCCCACAAAGCTGCCTCTTTGTTTCTCCCCGATAGAAGTGGGTCACATTCTGCACGTGCAGGCTGGAAAATGTGAGGCTTCATTCTTGCACAGCTGAAATCATCTGCAGGAGGAAGAGCAGGAAACACAAGTGTGAGAATCCAAAACTCCAAACCAAGAATCTGGGAAAGATATGTCACTTCTGATTCATGGTATTTGTGCCGGGACATTTTTCTGAAAAGGCTCAATTCACAAACTCACAAGGAGTTTTCCGTCGCTGCCATTGAGCATTGACCTAAAAGTATTTTCTTAACTGGAGTTGATTGCATTGTAGCTCTCAAGAGATATCTGGCCTGACACCAAGATGCATCGCATCTGACATGCTTGTGTGTGTCATTTGATTTGTGGCCACCAGGGGGGCAATGCATAAATCATGCAATCCACAATATATTCAAAAACCCCGTTCCATCCCTGCAAGGTGTTGTCTGCTTATTAAGTTGTTCTGTTGATTGTTGCTCATTTACATATTCAGCACAAACAAAGAGCATAATCAGCACAGGCCACTAGAGGCGTGTGAGCAGCCTGATTGGTTTCACCTCCACCTCCTTATGGAACAATACCTTTGCATTAAAGGTGCATTTGGGGTGAGGTGAGTGCAGACAGCCGGGGCAAGCTTTATTGCTGGCATGCTATTTGATGGTGCTCATTGATGCTTAGCAAAGGGCGGGGGGGGCGAGTGTTTACATATATATATATATATAGTGAGGCGAACGTGAGCGTTGTCTTGTTGTGTTTTCTCCAGCAGTCGCTGTCTCTGATTCAGAGGAGCACTCAGGATGGAGCAGGAAACAGTTATAAAGACCTGCGACGGTTCACTTCTAAAGTTTCAACTCTGTTCTGGGGAATAAAAAATACATCATGTATTGGAGGAGAAGTGGTCCTGGCAGGAGAGGGGACGGATGAAGGGGATATTGTGTGTCCTTGGCAGCGGCAGCTGCGGCAGCAGCAGCAGCAGCAGCAGCAGAACACAAACAGGAGTCGTAAACAACAAGATGGAGAGAGAATGACCCGTCCCACTTTTCGCATATGGGGGATTCTCAACTGCACAGAGACATAATATTTACTGACCTCCAGGATGACACAACAGCCGGCTGCAGCCTTTCAGGCCATAGTCTGAGCTCAGTGTGAGAGAGAGCCTCCAGCGCAATTATGTCATTCTCCTGGCAAACCACCGGGTCACGCATCCACTGGCGTGGAGGTGGGAGAGAGAGGGGGGGGGGGCGGGTTATTGTCCAGGAGTCAGAGATCATCATCATCGTCGTGGTCTCGGCGCAGACGGAGAGAACTTTTGTTTTCTCCATTTAGCTGCTCGGGTTGCGGCCGAGGACGTCAGAGGTGTGAGGGAGCAAGAGGAGAAGCCGGAGGGAGGAGGAGGAGGAAGGAGGAGGGAGGAGGAGGGAGGAGGAGGAGGAAGGAGGAGGGAGGAGGAGGAAGGAAGGAGGCCGACGCACACTTCAGCCTCAGGGAGCTCAGAGACACGATGATGTCACGGAGGCTGGACCTGCACTTCCTGCTTCAGGTGCAGTGAGTGGGAGGAAGTGACCTGATGGTGAAATGGTGGAAGTGGACAATCCTCACCTGCCCCCCCCCCCCCCCCCCCCCCCCCCCCCCCGGTTTTACAGTGATATAGGAGAACATACTGTGTGTACCCTTCAGCTGTCATTAAAGTAATGTAACAACAGATAACACATTCAGGTGATTGTACTCTACTGGAATCACAACAATAAGTTGCACTTATCCAGGTCATTCCACTCCGATCTGACGCACTGCACCTTTAAAAAAATCACACACACACAGAAATATCACCGATAATTTGACGGTGAAACGAGGGGCCGTTTTTTTGTTTCTTTTTCTTTTTTTTTTCCCGCAAACTCATTCCCAGGTTTCCAGGTCAGGCTCCACCTCCACATCCAAACTTCTGTCACCGGCTGAACTCATTTAATGACACGGACGTCTGAGATTTCTCTGTGTGATGGAAACAAACCTGGAAAAACACAAAGCTGCTACTGCTGCTGCTGCTGCTGCTGCTGCTGCTGCACGTGCACATGCACACGCGGTCCGAGCTGCAGCTCCTCCATGTGCCGTTCGTAAACATGTTGCACGCATGCACGCCTCCTTCGTGTCATGACTCACTCGCATGAGCGCCGCTAAGTGACACTCCGCTTTATTGGCCCATTAACCACGAGGATGCGATTTGGGATGATGGGCAATGGCTGACGGAGCGGCGATGTCATCCCACCCCCCCTCACAGATCTGACGGAGGCTTTCAAAACCCAATTGAGTCAATTGAACACGTTGCGATTGATTACTGAGGCTGCGAACCCTGGCAGGCGGCTTCATCTCCTCCTCTGTCCACCAACACATGCTAACGCGTGGATAATGGGTATTTCCTGCAGACGTGACCTTTCGGATGATTTAGGAGCCACGTCATTCAAACACATCGAGGACCCAAAGGAGGGGAATTAAGATGGTAGTTGAGGGAATTCAATTCAAATGCTCCGATTGCTCCCCAGAGGGAGCGTTGGGTTGAAATTGCGGCCGACAGTTTCATCTGTTGTCTCGGTGTAAACATCTGAAACACATGATTACATCCCATAGTTAAACTGGTTTCGAGGGGAAAAAACACTGAACAATACAGAGGACAACTTGCAGTTCACAGGGCGGCCACTGGAGGCTGCGAGTCAATCCCCAAAGACTCAAGATTTTTGTCATTATATGTGGACATTTTAATGAATTCCTAATCACATAAATGTTTTATTTTTTTCCATGATCCTTAAGTCAGCCCATTATTGTATATTTACACGAGGAGGAGCAGGTCCTCTCTACGGAGGCCGCCATGTTTTTACAGTAGTAAAAGTGGACGTACTAATCATCGAATGAGTTTTCATGACAACTAAAGTCGACCGCAGGTTCTCCTGCACGCTCGGAAGGGTGAGGGTGGGGTGATGGATACGACACGCAACTTCACCTCCGGATCAAATCTGACACACTGCACCTTTAAAATGACACACAATCTGTTCTGGAGCAGAGAGCTTTGCTTTCGGATCATTTTCAAAGTGCCCGCTGACACGTGACAACAGACCCAACCTGGGCCTGAGCTCATCTGACCCTGTTTTCCAAAGCCTCTGGACTCGGCCTCAGTAAATCACCTCCTCAGCTCCCGTCAAACGCCAAAGCTGCTCAAATGTTCTGTGACTTCATCGTGGTCCTCCACCTCCGCACCACACTCACGGATCATGTCATAGGCAGAGCCCATGCCAGAGTGGAAGCTGGGGGGGGGGGGGGGGGGGGGGGGGGGGGGGGGGGGGGGAGGAGAGGCAGGCGCCCAATCACAACACAGCGCCGGCAGTGGCATCGACCTTTGACAAGTTTATTGTGATGGGAGTTGGTTCACTTTCCGACACCACGGCCTCTATTGTTCGCAGACGTGATGTCATCAGCAGCAGCGAGGCCACCGTCACCTCCACGCAGCTCAGGTCCGACTCCTTTGCTCCGCAGTGATTGTGGGGAAGTGGTGTCATGTCGTCGCCACGGCGACAACCTCAGATACACTCAAAGCCGAGTGGAACGTTTTGCTCTCTCAGTTTGGTTTTGTGTTTGTTCTGGAGGTGTTCAGCTTTAAAGGTGCAGTGTGTAAGATTAGGTGACCTCTACAGGTGAAGTTGTCTCCATCACCTCACCCTCGACCTTCTGAGCCTGCAGGAGAACCTACGGTCGACTTCAGCTGTCATCAAAACCAAAAGGAAGTTTAATGCCTTCACTTTTATTACTTTAAAAACATGGCGGCCCCCGTGGAGAGGCCCCGCTCCAACGAGCTCATTTAAGGGTAAGAGGAAACATTTTGACATTTAGTTTATTATAAACTCATGAAAAGTCAGTCAGTATGTTATTGTCATATTTTTTAGAAGTGACAAAAATGACCAAAATCTCACACACTGCACCTTTAAATGGAGTCTCAATGATTCGGGGCACGTTTGTCCAAACCAGGCCCGTGGACCATTTTTATTTGGCCCCGCAAATAAAACGATGGAATGTTGACTTGATCTCAGCGCTTAGTTTTGAAGACGGCAGGAGAACAGCCAGCGTTTGGTGGCACAGGTTGCAGGTTCGAGTCCAGCTTGAGAAATACCTCAGAGCTGGATGTTTATAGATCTTTGCCAAACGCATCCATCTCCAAAGCTCAGGTTTGAGTCGAGCTCCGATCTCCTCCGACTCTTGGCGGGAGCGCATCTCGCCGAGGGTCAGTAGGTTCCCGTGAGACGGGGTCAGATGTTTGGACCCATTCATCAGAATCACTGGGCCGAACGGTCTCCACCGGACCGCCCTGGATCTTCACGCGTCCAAGATCCACAGTGTGAAACAGCCAGGTCATCATCCGGGTCCCTGGTTCCTCTTCGCACGGAACAATGGAGGAGTTCAGGAGTTCTCCCTCGTCGTGTTTCTGCTGACGTCAGCGCTTTCAGTTTGATCGCAGTAACGCGCGAGAGGCTGAGATGGATTTGATAAAGTTGCAGTTTTGAATCAAACGTGCAAAATCGAGCGCTATGCGCAGGTTGGGTCGCGGGTCTGATGTGAAGGGGGTCGGGTCCGGCGCCGAGCCCGACAGCATTGGACCCGGTGCGGCACAGTGTTTCCCCTCCCATGATGGGATGTTGTTCATTTCAGTGCAGTTGCCTCATGTCTAAGTTTACAGACTGTAAGTCAGTGTTTCATTGTCAATAAAACTTTTATCACACGTGGTGATGTCACATTGCAAATATTGTGGTTCCCATATGAGGAGTGAGTCACTGAGCTCATCAAAGCTTCTATGATGTAACCGTTTTCTAGTATGTATTTTTTTTTGCACTTTTTTGTGCAACCTTATTTATTAGTTTTTACGCCTTTTTTTTGTTTGTTAGTTTTTGCAACTTTTTGCAAGTTTCTGCAGCTTTTTAGCACTTTCTCTATTTGTCTCTTATTTCCTTACTACAGGAACCCTTTGCACCTCTTCTGATGCAAGGCAAGGCAACTTTGTTTGTACAGCACCTTTTCACAATGAGGGCAACTCACTGTGCTTTACACTCAATCAAGATACATTTGATTTCTTGCTTTTAATTCAGTTGTTTTAGGCACTTTCTCGATTTTGCCCTTTCACCAAAAAGCACCACAGGTGGCTGATCCGACCTGTGGATGAGGTGTGAGGACAGATTCAAGGTCCAAAAAAAAAAAAACGTCCCTTGGCTTCTGCCTGCTGATTGGCCAGAACAGTTCAAACTGTAATGATGGCATCCTAACATAAAGCAGATATACTGTACATAGATACGTGCATGAGAGAACGAGGGGGGCGGAGGGGGGAGGGGGGGGGGGTTGTTGGAGACGATTCCGGGTTGTTGTGTCTCGCTCCGACTTCATTTATAGACCAGAGGAAATGTGACATGCCGACTGATTCCTCCTCACCATGTCTGTCATGACAACTAAAGTGCTTCCTGAGAGCTTGTTGGGTAAACTGACTTTCCCAGAAGTGCTTCCTCCATTTTACCCTTCGGCTGCTAATGTGCGCACACACACACACACACGCACACACACACACACACACACACTCACGTGTTGGTCCTGGACTTGGACTCAGAACGCTGAACGACCACTGACTCCGCCCTCAACCATCGACTCTAGATTATTAATCCTGTTTATGTCGCTTCATTTTAAATCTGATTCTGAGCAAACGTTAAAACCTGCAAACCTGCCATGTTGGCCTGATAGTGTCCTTAATGCATGAACACACACACACACACACACACACACACACACACACTCAGCAGTGGGTGAAATATTCATACGCAGACTCAGCCTGTTCCATGAACGCCTGCCGCTCTCTGTTGGCCCAGTTGAGCGGCAGCTCTGTGGCACTGGTCAGACTGGGAGTCCTGGACTCACGGCGCAGGGGTAGGTCATGTGATCGTGTCCCGTGTTTGAAGCGCGTGATGATTGAATAGCAGGTGAATGTGGGTGAGAGTTTGCTGCAGCACATCTCTTTATTTCATCGAATCCCTCAGTGAGATTAGAGACTGGACTCTCGTGAGCCGTCGTCCTCCATGTGGGAGATTCTTCACTTTCATCTCGGATGTTTCCTTCAGGGGAGTTTGGAGGCAGAGGGAAAGCTGCGTGCTTTGATCTCAGATGTGGACGAGGCCTGGAGAATGAATCCCCTCCTTCCTGTAACTTCAGGGCGAGCGTCTGCAGAGCGGCGCTCTCGTCTCCATCTGCAACCAAACCGGCGCTCGTGTCGCAGACCTGCACAAAGTTACAGGACCTGATCGAGTCCATCGGGCAGTCGATCAATATGCCCTCAGACATGTATGTTCTCGCAAAGGGCCGAACGGAGCGTCAGGAGATGTGATTGGTTGTGTGCTCGGCTGCGGGTCACATGTCTGTGAAGCGCTGAGCTTCTAACAATGATCCAGCGGTGGGAGCGCTGGGTCCTGGAGCTGGTTGAGGTTGTGATGTGGTTCCTCAGCACAGACGCTCGTTAGGGACCGTGACACTTGATGAACGTGGCTCATCTTCACACGTTCAAACGTCCTTTAACTTAAGTTGTGAGGAACCGCAGTCGTGACCTTCGTGACCTTTTTGAGGTTTCTGCTTCTCGTCTGTGAGAATTAATGGCTGCTGAACAATGACCCCCCCCCCCCCCCCCCCCCCCCCCCCCCCCGTCTCTCTCCCGGGCAGGAAAACCCATCGGCTTCATTGTATATTATTATGGGATTATCATCGGCCTGTTGTTTGTGTTCACGCAGACAAACGCAAATACATTTTATAACAAACTATCTGCAGCCAGTGGTTGTGTTTACATCCTGCTCCTCGCTCTGGGACAAATCCAGGAACAGGATATTTACTCTTTCTCCTCCACTGGCTTGTTACTTCACAATTGTATCTTTTAACAACATGGACGTGGTGTCGAAATGTAGCTGCGACGCTTGTATTTCCTCTTTTCAGTCCAGCTGGATGAGTCCGCGCAGGACAGAGTGAACATCTCTGGCTGTACGTTCCAGAGTATTTTCCAGATGAGATTCCACCTGGAAATCCTGTGTTTTCAGAAAGATCCAGAATGTTGTTCCCGATGTAAAGTTCCTTCTCCTGCAGCCTTCAGACGCTCTGGCACCTCCTCAGGGAGAAGCGCCATGTTGGACTGAAGGCGCTTCTTCCCTCTTTGACAGAGGGAGTCAAATGAGCGGCCTTTCATGTGACTTCACAGCCAGACTTCGCCCGTCACACTCTTCCCATGTGACGCATCCCTCCGAGTAATTAACCTTTGACCCCTCATCACATCCTCAGAGCAACACAATCACTGCAGTAGATTTGGATCCAGGCGTGGGGTCTTCACCTCCACACTCGGAGGGCCGGCGTCGCTCGGCTCCGTTCATCCTCTCGGACGCCGACGCTCGTATAAATCAACATGTTTACACTGAAACGCTTCCAATTAAAGAGGACGCAGCGTCAGCAGACACCGCTGGATCTTTAATTGCCTGGGATGCCAGTGTGTGGTGCATATTAATGACGTATTAACCTCACACACACACACACGCACACACACACACGTACACACACACGAGTACACACAGGCACATTAGTGTGCGTTGCATATTAATTACCTTTTACCCTTTTGTGTTATGCTTTAAGAGCTGCATGGCATCAGAAAGACAGCTTGCCCAAGGGCAACATGCACACACACACACACACACACACACACACACACACACACACACACACACACACACACGGTTCTACCCATTGATTCAGTTTGAATTCACATTGATGGGTGAGACGCTTCAGTCGAGCAGTGATGATGATAATGAATCTGTTTCTCTGTCGACACAAGTGTCACTACTTCTTTGCTAAATGATGCTTTGCGCTCGTTAGTGACTCGTCTCATAAAGAACCAACATAACGGCTAACAATGCTAACAATGCTAACACCTTTAGCCATAGAATGTGTCATTTATTTTATTTATTCACTGCAAAAAAACAAAACACATTCAAAGTGATGATGTCATCAGGTTGTATTTTCCTTCCTTTGAAGTTCTAGCGTGATGAGACTTCATGTGAACAGACAACCTCAAAAACCTATTTTTAAGAATGGCTGTGGAACAACCTTCTGGAGACGTGACTGGTTCAGCGAGAGTTTATGTAAACAATCATCCGGGGGAATCCAGTTGGCATTTCTTGGTTGGACTCCTGGTCCCTCTGTCCTCAGGCAGCGGTTCCCTTTGATTCACAGACCTCTTGTTTACATTAGATCACAGCCGCCCGGCGGCGCTGACCTCCGTCCTCTCCACTCCAGTCCTCAGACACGTCCGGCTGAAGAGTGAGAAGTGCAGCGTGATGTTCCTTCACCGTGTGATGTTGAGAACACGCGTGAATCATGTTCTGCGCTCGTTTCCCCTGTTGAACATGGGGTTCATTTATTTACCCTAATTGGAAATGAGCTTGAATAATGACCCTAAATACACCCACCCACTCTGTTCCTGCTTATCAGTGGAGTGGAAGTGACTTTCATTACTGTGACGAGCCGTGTGCAGACTTTCCCTTCACACCAATTTGCACATTTTAATTGCAAATCTTTATACGGTTCGAATGATGGTTTCCGACTTCCGCGCGAATGACGATTCCATTCGTTCTTTTTCATATTTCCTGAAGAGGCTTCGAACCTCGAACATCAGCAGATCCGGAGTCCGTGTTCGCACGGGACCGACGGCAGCGTTTTCATTAGCACCAGGATCACGGAAAATAAATGGCTTTGACTCTCGATCAGATAAAACCTCAAAGATCAGATAAACAACAAACATAATTATACATAACGATTTGATATTAGACGTGCAGGCATTTAATTTACATGTTGATAAATCTAAAGTCTGTTTTTTAGATGCCACTGTTTTTGATTTGCTTCTCAGCTCCACTGTTACGCGCGCGTGTGTGTGTGTGTGTGTGTGTGTGTGTGTGTGTGTGTGTGTGTGTGTGTGTGTGTGTGTGTGTGTGTGTGTGTGTGTGTAGATGTGTTAGAGATATAAGATATGAGATGCTGCCACATTTTTATGGATTTGGCCGTGGGGGGTTTGGAGGATGAAGTCAAGGAGACCAGACACCAGACTACAACAATAAATCTGTGTGTGTGTCGGGGGTGTTGGGGTGTGTGTGTGTGTGTGTGTGTGGGGGGGGGGGGGGGGGTGGGAGGTTGTTGCCGTGTGCCTGCAGGAATCGGTGTGTGTGTGTGTGGGAGCGGTGGCGGTGTGTGTT
>JAFBJT010106244.1:134924-137424 GCA_016785325.1 Chascanopsetta lugubris
GGGGGGGGGGGGGGGGGGGGGGGGGGGGGGGGGGGGGGGGGGGGGGGGGGGGGGGGGGGGGGGGGGGGGGGGGGGTGGACACAAATAGACAGAGAGAAAAGAGGATCTGTGGTTTGATGTGTGGGAAGTGTCGCGCTTGATAAGGCGGCCGTGAAAAAAGAGGATTTCACGGCCGCCCTGCGAAGCGCCGCTGAATAACAACACGTCGGTGATCACGAGGCGGAGAGAGAGAGAGGGAGAGGGAGAGAGAGAGAGAGAGAGAGAGAGAGAGAGGGAGAGAGGGAGAGAGGTGAAGAGGAAGATGGAAGAAGAGGAACAGAGGTAGAGGAGGTCAACGTGGACTGAGAGTTTGCTGCAGTGGTCGAAGGTGAGACTGAGGAAGAGGAGGATCGATCACTTGGAATATAAAGGTGCAGTGTGCCAGTTAGCTCCTTCATGTAGCATCTCGTAACTTCAGGTGCAAGTCCTCTATTTGGAGGCGGCCATATTGGACCATCATGTCGACTTTTGACTGAGTGAAACCTCACTCTGCCTTTGAAGCACTCGTTTTCCTTTACCTTTGAACAAAATGATGTAAATGATCTTTAATCATCAAGGCAGTGGATTTGAAGAATCCCTGAGATTCACTTCTAGATGGTTTCATTGATCGATTTGCAGATTTCTGTCTGTTTCTTGTAAAGAGGAGGGCAGCCGAGGCCACAGAGAGGCGCTGTTTCGTGTTCCTCTCAGGGCGCTGATGGAGTGTGGCAGTAAAAGCAGCGTTGCTGCTGAAGAGGGGGATGAATGGCGCTGATGGAGCCGTGGATGGAGGTGAAGCTGCAGACAGAAGGAGAGGGGGATGAACGGCGCTGATGGAGCCGTGGATGGAGGTGAAGCTGCAGACAGAAGGAGAGGGGGATGAATCTCTCAGCCTTTCATCCTCCGAGGGGAGTTCAAGGACCACGAAGCAGAGTCGAAGGCGCGTATTGAATCTGACGGCGCTTCGGACAGACAGCGGTGCGAGCAGCTGATGTCCTACGTTGTGATCACGCTGCCGGCCCCCCTCACCGGACCCCTGAGCCTGCAGAGCACGCGTGAGAGCCTCGGACTGGGCGACACAAATGGCTTCAGGACGTTAATTAGGGCCGATCATTCGAAGTTTCTGTTCATTTGAGCCGCGACTCGTCAGACTGTAGCTGCTCATTAGCAGATCTGACACCCACTGGAAGTGTTTGAGCGGGGGGCCGTGATTCCCCCCTCGTCCCCGCAGCTAAAAAGAAAGTGTTGCTTCTCTCTCATCTCGCACTTTCTCCCATTCTCGTCAAACCTCCCACTTTTCTCGGACCCCCACCACTCTGCCGGTACCGGCGTCTCTCGGATCCGTCACGTGGTCAAAAACACTGGTTAGAGGCTGAGCGGTGGCGCTAAGCGCTGTCACGTCCTCCAAAGCGCGCGAAGGCGGGGGGCCGCTGCCGGCGCCCACTCGCTGCTTCGCCTCCAGACCAAGTGTCTGCGCGTCTGTGGCTCGTTGGAAAAGAAAAGGAAGAGCGAGAAGTGAGATGACAACTCTCTCAGGAGCATAGTTAGAAAAGGATTGATGATGTCATCAAATCAAATCATCAAATACACCTCAGCTCATTTAGCAGCAAATGAGCTCATTCATTTACAAATGATCTTCTCATAAATATCATTGAATATCTTATCCATAACAAATGGTGATGAGTGATGTTCCCATGAGTGTGTCCATGTTTCAGCCGCTCATCCTCATGTGACATCTCTTCTCCACACGTGATGAAGAGCAGCCGAGGAACCCGCCTCCGTTTCTGGAGCATTTAAAGTTAGATGTTGGTGTTTTGTTCCGCTGCTGCTGGGAAACCAGGCGCTAACTCATCATCACGTCTCGGCTTTTAGACCATTTAAGAGCGTGTGTGTGTGTGTGTGTGTGTGTGTGTGTGTGTGTGTGAGAGAGAGAGAGAGAGATTGGGTTTCTGGTTTCAGGCTTTTAAGATGTTGCAGATAACACTTCTGTGCGAGCGTCCACTCAGGATACAGTTACTGTGTTTGCAGCCATGATTTATTCCCTGTGGATTCGACCGAGGCTATTGAAACCCAACGTGTTTAGTATTTGAACACACACACACACACACACACACACACACACACACACACACACACACACACACACACACACACACACACACACAGACTGTTGTGATGATGCCTCAGGGAGCGTTTTGCCTGTTAAAAGCTCTTTATGTGTCAGAGACTCGCCAACTGTCCCTGAGAGACGGCGCATGGAGAGGTCCGGTTACAACATGGTGGATTCAAACCCACAGCTTCAGAGGTCTGCTTCACCTCAGGACTCACAATGAACAACACAACAACAGATAATGAACAACACAACAACAGATAATGAACAACACAACAACAGATAATGAATAACACAACAGATAATGAACAACACAACAACAGATAATGAACAACACAACAACAGATAATGAACAACACAACAACAGATAAT
>JAFBJT010106244.1:142424-147172 GCA_016785325.1 Chascanopsetta lugubris
CTGCAGCGCTGAGGTCCTTTAACTCTTCACTGCAGCGCTGAGGTCCTTTAACTCTTCACTGCAGCGCTGAGGTCCTTTAACTCTTCACTGCAGCGCTGAGGTCCTTTAACTCTTCACTGCAGCGCTGAGGTCCTTTAACTCTTCACTGCAGCGCTGAGGTCCTTTAACTCTTCACTGCAGCGCTGAGGTCCTTTAACTCTTCACTGCAGCGCTGAGGTCCTTTAACTCTTCACTGCAGCGCTGAGGTCCTTTAACTCTTCACTGCAGCGCTGAGGTCCTTTAACTCTTCACTGCAGCGCTGAGGTCCTTTAACTCTTCACTGCAGCGCTGAGGTCCTTTAACTCTTCACTGCAGCGCTGAGGTCCTTTAACTCTTCACTGCAGCGCTGAGGTCCTTTAACTCTTCACTGCCCCCCTTCGTGTTTCAGCCTCCGTCCTAACGGCAGTGCGGGTGCGACCCAGGAAGCGGTGGCTCTTTGACCTCTGAGCGGCCAGGATGTTGGATTTGCTGCTCGGTGCTTCACCGAGAGAGGACGAAAGGCCAGTGCCGCGCTGGTCCAAGTTCAAACCACTCCTCGGAAAGAGCAACTCTCCCGATGTTGCCATCTCTGGCAACAGCCCCTGGCTTGCTCTTGGCCATTGCGCCCGGCAACCGAACCGGTTTCTGGAAGCACGAATGCAAACGAGAGCCGATTGAATAGCCAGATCTCACTGTGTGTTGGGCCCTGCTGAACTCGGGGGGCCTGTTGAGTGGTGCTGTCAGAGGTCAGAGGTCAGAGGTCAGAGGGTCCAACCGAGACCGTTTATGTCTCTTAACGGCAGATAGCGATGATTTTTGGAATTGATTCATTATCTATTATTATTTTCTTTGATTTGATTCGATTCAACGATTATTTGATATACAAATACAAAAGATATAGCTTTTTGAAATACCCTTAGATGAGCCTTTTACTGTGTATTCACAGCAGGATTGGCGCCACCATGTTTTTCCAATAGCCCAGAATGGACGGACTCAATCTTTTTAAGCATTAATGACAACTGAGGGCGGCCATAGGTTCTCCTGTATGCTTTAATGGGAACGGTGAGGGTGAGGTGATGGATGCAATATGCAACTTCACCAGTAGATGTCACCAGATATCACACACTGCACCTTTAAAGGTGCAGTGTGTGATATTTCGTCATTTTTTTTCACTTACAAAACAATAACATATACTGACATTTTCATGAATCTATAATCATCTGAATGTCTCATTTTTTCCCCCATTACCCTTAAATAAAGCCCATTCATTTATATTGACATGAGGAGCGGGTCCCACCTACGGGAGCCGCCATGTTTTTACAGTGGTAAAAATCGTTTCGTTTTTATGACAACTGAACTCTACCACAGGCTCTCCCTCGTGTTCAGAGGTGTGAGTCGTTGACATCTCTCTCTTGCAGTGTTTTGAATTGTTATCCACAGTGTTGCCCTCACGGTGAGTTCAAGCTCACTATTAATGCCCTCTCACGTTGCAGCAAACACCATAAACAAAGATGTCACTGCTGCTTTGGTGCTGCCTCATTTTAGCTGGTCTCTTGTCTTTCAAATCCCTGGTGCCACCTGGTGCTTGCAGCGTATTCTGTGCATCATTGGTCTGAAGGAGAGCATCTGTGAGGAACGGGCGGATTTAAGATTCTCGAGGTTCCGCAGGAACCATGGAGACCGCAGCCCAGAGTTGTCCTGCTCAACATCTTTTGAGTTTTAACGACAACCTTCATGGATCCTTCATTGTTCTCTCCATCCTAATGGAAGGATGTGACTCGACGCTGATCCAAATCATAGGGTGAATTTAGATTTTTAGAATGTAAATTAAATATCATCAGTTGTGAGTTTTGAGGAGAAGGTGGTTCACATGGTGTTGCTTCTGGGATTCAAAATGGAGTGTGTGTGTGTGTGTGTGTATTTGTGTGTGTGTGTGTGTGTGTGTGTGTGTGTGTGTGTGTCTTATATCCCCAACCCCAAATGTCTGGCACTCAGGAGGACTTTTCCTTTGAGAATGCCTCTTCCTGCCTGGATTGGTACACACGCATGCACGTGCACACAGACACAGACACACACACACACACACACACACACACACACACAGACACACACAGACACACACACACACACACACACACACACACACAGAGTGAGACAGGCTGACAGACATACACACACATATCCTCAAAATAGAAATGGGGTGAGTGGATCAGACTGGTGTGAGGTGGCGGCGGCCTGTTTCTTGTTGTTATTTGCTAAATGTAAGTCTCTCTCTCTCTCTCTCTCTCTCTCTCTCTCTCTCTCTCACACACACACACACACACACACACACACTGTCTGGACTAAGAGCGGATGGGGTGTGAATTGAGACTGAATGTGAAATGTGCAGGCGTATATCTATTGTCCGAGTCGAACACAATGGACACAACTCCCTTGTGGCTGTGACTGGACTTGAGTTACCTCCAGCGAAGTGTTGACTTCACTCCTTTTCAATACGAGCACATTTAGCAGGATGATAGATGGTGATTCTTTAAACAGTCGGAGCTCAAGACGTCTGGCTTCGCCTTTGAGCTCCACCATCATGCCGCAGGCGCTATGGAATGTGTACATCCCCGGCCGTAACTCACCCGCCTGCTCCCTCTCCTTTTTTTATGTCGGCAGTGCACGGCACCACCACAACATCCCGCTCCTTTTCATCTTGCACCTCCGCTGCTCGGCAGAAATCAAATCCAGTTGTGTGAGCACAACACGGGGCAAAGAGCCCGAGAATGAAGATGAAGTACAGGAGAATATGAAAGAATGCCAGAGAAGAAGAGGGGGGGGGGGGGGGGGATATTGCTGGGGGGGGGGGGGAGATATTGCTGACAAGGTTGCCAGAGACCTTCCTCACTTCTAATAGTCCCGCGGGAGGTATTGATACGTTACGTCCCGCTCAAATCCCCCGCGAAGATCGAATATCTGCAAATAATATGCCATTGACGAGTGTCTGTGCTGAGCTCTTTTTCAAAGTAATGTTGCGCCCCCCCTCTCGCGCTCCCCCCCCCCCCCCCCCCCCGAAGGATCAAACGAATAAGATTTTCTATATCGCGCACGATCACGACAGACGTCACTGAAGGTTGCCTTTCCTATGGAACAGGACTCTAACTTGTTCTTTTATTAAATCAGCAGTGAAACGGATCTTATTTAGCTCATATACTCGTCAGCCTGTCAGTCCTGTCTGCTGTCCTGCGCTTCCACGTCTCACTCAGAGCAGCGCAGCAACCCGCCGCGCGCACACACACACACACACACACACGCACACACACACACGCGCGGAAAATAGTTCCGTTCTGATCGTGATTGTTGTCATTGAAAGAAACACATGGCTGTCATCTCCTCCGCCGCCTCTCCTGATACGTCCATCACAACTGGTCAATGGCACGGGCAGTGTTGGCAGATCCCCCCCCCCCCCCCCCCCCCCCCCCCCCCCCCCCCCCCCCCCTTGTCTTCTTCTTCTTTCTTCAGTTTTCAGTTCAATTAATTCAGGCCTACCACCAAGTTGGATTTGAACCAACAAACTTTGACCTTGCAACTCTGTCCTATTGGCTATTGGAGTTCAAAGTGCGCGACCATGTGTGTGGATGTTTTTGTGCGAGTGTGTCGATGACCATCATTGCGACACCCTGTCCTCCGGTCGTCTTGTGGCTTTCCACACCAACACCAACTGCCTCATGAGGGAGTGAAAGGCCATGGGTATGGGGGGGGGGGGGGGGGGGGGGGGGGGGGGGGGGGGGGGGGGGGCAACGTGTGTGCTTAATTAAAGAGCAGTGCAAGTAAAGGGGACCTGTGTTAGAAAGGGTGATGAGAATGAGCAGCGGGCCGTCACCAACCTTGAGTCGTTCAGCACCGACACTGCAGCTACTTCATGAGGAGACTGTGTCTCCAGTCCCCCATCTTGCCGAATCCTAACTCCTCCTACTCAGCGGTTCATTCCAAAACAGGCAAATAGGCGGAACACACGCGGAGCTGTGGGTCAGCTCGTGGTGTCCTCGCGTCACCAGCGCTACATGCCGGGTCGCCCAGCTGTCAGTCAGGAGGCCACGCCCCTAAATATGCACAATTTCAAACATTCATCCTAAGTGTGAAAAATCCCCCCGGCACAGTTGTCACGGTAACACCTCTCACTGATTGAGATCAAAACCGAAGTTTGCACCAGACTTCAAAGGTGTTTCACTCACCTCTGAAGTTGATCAGTTTAACGTGGGAGTCTGCGGGGACTCGCTCCCATTCGGAGGCGGCCCCCCGGTCGTTACTCCGTGAACCGCACGTTTTTTCACTTCCTGTCGTGCGATGGAGCACAGGAGGTGGCGCCGCGGTTCACACACGCGCGTGTGTTTGTGTGTGTGTGTCGAATATGTGTCGTTTATCAAGTGCGTGCGGTACATTTTGTCTACGTACTCACCGTGCGCATCGGTGTGTGTGCGTGTCTTTGTGTGTGCGGTGTGTATACATAAGATATGTGTGCGTCCAAGAAGAGTCAGGTCACCGGCAGAGCAGCCGCACCGCTCCCCGTCCTCCATCGATTAGCGCTGTCTGTCTGCCGGCAGGTCTGCTCACACTCTGCTCATCTCTATAGAGTTGACTTCACTGACAGAGTTATTGGAGCACTTGAGGCTGAGGGGACAGGAGAAGAAGGGGGCTCTGACAGAGGGAAGAATGAGGGGAGTCGGGAGGCGAGGGCGATGACAGTC
>JAFBJT010106244.1:147215-158731 GCA_016785325.1 Chascanopsetta lugubris
GGGGGGGGGGGCGAGTGGAGTGGAAGTCCTGGTCCGGTTATAGAGACTACAGGGACACGGGAGGCCTGATTTAAACCAACAGTCGATCTGCATCTCAGACCAGAGACACTCGGCATTGAAGTATTCATCCATACATGAACCTGTTTCATGGTTATACCTATAAAGAGCACACACACACACACACACACACACACACACACACACACACACACACAGGTGTGTTTCAACAGAAGAATCAATCTTCGCACTGAATGAGCCTCGTCTCTGCAACCCTTGCAAATCAAGGGCAGGTTCTTTCCATCAACAGCTTCGACCTGTCTGCTTCTGGGGCAGTTCTCACAGTCAGTGTCGGAGGAAGAGAGAGAGAGACATGAACAGAAGAGAGGAAAACATAGGGAGCCCTTGTGTGAATAATGTAGGACACAAAGAGAATGACAGGATCGTGTGTGTGTGTGTGTGTGTGTGCTAAAAAGAGAGACATGGTCATGATGAGATAGTTAGGATGAAAATTATTTTTGTGTGGTTATGGCAAGATAGCGATGAATGAAAGACCATATAGTTATTAGTGTGTGTGTGTGTGTGTGTGTGTGTGTGTGTGTGTGCATAATCCATGCTGAGATGGACGTTGGTATTTATGGACCTTCTCTTTGATTTTTCGGTCTATGGCTGAGCTCTCACACATTCACACACACACACACACACACACACACACACACACACACACACACACACACAGTCACTCTCAAACTCTCAGCATCAGTGTTGTTGTGGCCAGCAGCAGGCAGCAGTGTCGGGCTGCTTGTCAGTAGCCAGATAACAGCAGATCCATGACCCCCAGGAAACCGCGTCTGATGAACCTCTCGCTCTCCGTCCATGGGCCGTCCGGTCCGCGGGCCTCCGCCATGGACTCAAAGAGGATCACAACCGGGGGGCCAAAGGAGGGTAGACCCCCTCCACCAGAGAAGAACGACAATAATAAAAACAATGCCCTTTTAAAGGTGCAGCGTATAAGATTTAGTGACATAGGGGTGACGTTGCATGTTGTATCCATCACTTCACCCTTAATCCCTCTGAGCATGCAGGAGAACCTATGGTGGCCTTCAGTTGTCATTAAAGCTCAAAAGATGTTTAGTACGTCCACACTGGGCTGCTGTGAAAACATGGCGGCCCCCATGTGGTGGCCGTGCTCCTGGTGTAAATATACATTAAAGGGCTATGTAAAGCAAGTCATACATTGGGATGATTATACAATTGTAGAAATGGCTTTATATAATTGTTTTGTGATTCTGTCTCTATAGATAGAAGTGACAAAAACGAACCAAACTCATACACACTGCACGTTTACAACTCAAAACATGTTCAGTACGTCCACTCTGGACTACTGAATAAACATGGTGGCCCCCGTAGAGAAGAGTGTCAATCTCCTGTTAGTTCCGGAGCCACATATACGGCCCAATTTCAACTCAAGTGGGCCGGACCAGCCGAACCATCGCAAAGTAACCTGAACAGCGCTAACTCCGAACTATTTCCTTTGTTTTAGTGCAAAAAAGTACGTTCTGACAATACTCACATTTAAAGGTGCAGTGTGTAAGATGTCAAGTCATTTTTGTCTCCTCGACAAAAAATCTTTCATGAATTTATAATCACCTAAATGTATTTTTTTTCCCCATCAGCATTAAATGAGCCCATTAATGTGTATTTCCATGAGGAGGGGGTCCTCTCTACGGGGGCCGCCATGTTTTTACAGTAGCCCAGGGTGAACACAATAAACATCTTTTGAGTTTTAACGACAACTGAAGTCGACCACAGCTTCTCCTGCATGTTCAGAAGGGTGAGGGTGAGGTGACGGACACAACGCGCAACTTCACCTCTCGAGGTCACCAAATCGTACACACTGCAGCTTTAAGATCAAATGAAGAGAGCCTGTGTAAAGATCTGTGAATAGAGGTGAGAAACGAGACAGGAAATGTGTGCAAGGTGTGAACACTGAGCAGGTTTTGTGTATGGGGTCTGTTTACGTGCGGGGAGAGAGGAGGGCGGAATTAGTAGGAGCAAACAGTCCAGCTAACAAAAGCCACAGGCTGCCTTAAACTCCACCTCTTCTTTTAGTCTCGTCTTCTCAAGACTCTCTCTCGCTCTCTCTCTCTCTCTCTCTCGCTCTCTCTCTCTCTCTCTCTCACTCGCCCGCTTACTCTGCTCCCTGGCCATGCTGATGATTGATGGCCTGAGGGTTTTAATGGGCGAGCAGGAGCTGAGGTCGAGGTTGTCATGGCAACTAGGAGAAGGGGCCGTTTGCTGCTGCTTCACCTGAGTACTGTGGAGCCTTGTTGGCTGGCTGAGGCAGGCAGCCACACACGCATACACACACAGGCATACACACACACTCACACACACACACACACACACACACCCTCACCACACATCCTCCCGTGCCAGCATCGCTTCCATTCACTCTTCCTCCACTCCCTGAGATGCCCTGCTGCCCATACTTTTTTCCTTCCCTCATCTTCCTGTTCTCCGTGCTGACACCGCAACACTCTGATACACCACAGCTGCTTATGTTTGTGTTTGTGCACATGTTTAATAATGTCAATATCAAGCATTTAGCCCATTGTTTTTTGCTGCACCACGGTCTGTCAACCGTGTGGGTTTATTTGTATTTGGGTTTGATATAACTCATACCAGTGAAATGTCTCATAAATTGATACATTCCGTTTTCGTACGTCATCCGAAAGGATTTTTCAAAATGATCAAACTCTGCCATTTAATTGAAGGAAACCAGATATTTCTAGATTCTTATTTCTATATTTGTATTTATTTTATTATGTCACATTTGCTTATTTCTGCTCAAACTCTCGAGGCAAATGACACATGACAAAGGAAAACACACTGCTAGCGAACAACCATTTTTGTGACTTGAATGATGTCATGCAGTCATTATTCAGATTTCATAGATTATCATGTGCCGGAGCGTCCAGCCAGTAGTGCAGTAATTCCTGAGGACAGTGCAGCAGCCTAGAACAGAGCTGTTTGTGTCTTTATAATCCCTCTTCCCCAGAGTTTGGAACATCCTGTAGCATCTAATGTTCCTCCACACGTCGACCAAATTTGTCTTCATTGTAACTTTCCTGTTTTTCATCACTCTGATCATGTGTGAATATCAAACTCTGACAAAGCAGTCATGACCCAACACCAACTGTCAGCCCGGCTGCCTCGCAAGCAAAACAGAGCGGAGATTGTCACATCTGTCTTCTCCTGCAGTGTTCGAAATCATTATAATTGCCAGCAAAGATGAAGGAATTATAACAAGAAAGACATTTGGAGGCCCAATGCACACAGAGATGCAAGTGCAGGGAGGAAGGCTGGTGTATGAATCAACTTTAATAATATCGATGTACTTTTTCCATACATAATACATCAATGTGAAGTGGCTCAGAATTTTGACAAAATCCAATTAGAATGGCACTCGGCCAAGTGCCTCCCTCTACCCAGGCAAACAACCCGCTGGACGATTCTGCACAAGTGGAAACGTAAGACGTTGGGCTCAGTCACAAACCATTGTCTAAGATTTGGGTTAGGTTTGTCACTTCTAAAAATGTTACAAAACAATTCAATACTGACATTTTCATGAATTTGTAATCACCTAAATGTGTTTTTTTCCCCATTACCCCTAAATGAGCTCATTGATTTATGTTTACATGAGGAGTGGGTCCTCTCAAAGGGGGCTGCCATGTTTTTGCAGTAGTCCTGAGTCGATGTATTCAACCTCTGTTGAGTTTTAACATCAGCTGAAGTCGACCATAGGTTCTCCTGCTCGCTCAGAAGGGCGAGGTGATGGATACAACATGCGACTTCACCTCTAAATGTCAAATCGTACACACCGCATCTTTAAGACAATCCTTCAATCGAATGGTTTGGGTCACCAGGCCTTGAATGGATGTATAGAGTAAAAGGAATTGGACCGAGTACGGAACCTTGTGGAACTCCATAATTAACTTTAGTGCGTATGGAGGATTCCTCATTTACATTAACAAATTAAAATCTGTCCGATAAATAGGATTGAAACCGGGCAAGTGCCGTTCCTCTAATCCAGACATCTCGCTCTAATCTACGCAGTCGGACCTCATGGTCTTTAGTATCAAATGCTGCACTGAGATCCAGCAGGACCAGAATAGAAACAAGTCCTTTTTCAGAGGCCACGAGAATATCATTTGCTACCCTTAATATTGCCGTGCGATGCTGGATTCTAAATCCAGATTGAAACATCGCGTCTCTCCTCAGAGAACACAGGAGTATATCAACACCGTGCTGTTTTTGATCTGCTCTGCTGGACCCTGAGTCAAAGTCACATGTATTTGTCCCTTTGTCTTCCAGAGTGCGGCTGCTGCTCCCAGTCCAGTGATGGGCAACATGCCACCCAACGATGGCATGCCAGGGGGACCCATGCCCCCGGGCTTCTTTCAAGTCAGTCAAAAGAACTTTCTCTCACGTTATCCCTCCAACCCACACCCAGCCCCGCCTTCACCCATCTCACTCACTCACACACACACACACACACACACACTCGCTGCCTCCACCCTTCCCATATCTATTGCTAAGCCTGTCCTTCTGTCTCCTCCTCCTTTTTTAGCCTCTTTAGCTGTCCTAATCCCTGTCCAGATGTGTTCCCTTCTCAGTCTCTCTGCCTCCTCCCATATGTCCACGTTTGGATTGTTAACTCCTCGTCCTCTGCCTGCTGCGAGAGGAGAGGAAAGCTCTAGGTTTGCAAAGTCCCTTTAATCACCACTCCACCAATCCAAGCGAAGGCAGTGACCTCAACGTTTTGATTTTGAGGCAAAACAAAAATCCAAAGTGAAAAATGGATCGCTAAATCCCAATCCTCCGCTGCAGAGCACAACACTCCCCCAACAGCCCAGAGCTGAGCGAAAGCCCACAAATCGTTGGTCATCCTATAAGAAGAGTGTTCCACCCTTCGTCGGGCCTTCGGCAATCCTTCCAGCATCGGCGCCGGCTCCGCAGCACCAAGGTTCTGGACACAGCTCCAACGGGCAGTTTGCACAGGGGCCGCCGACTGCCTCTCGGGGCAGCATCTGGGCCTTTATCCCTGAGTTCAAGTTCAAGTGATTTCACGCAGACTTGGGCAGACTGCCTTCCTCCCTGTTGCCTGAAAGGTGTCCAGGTGAGGGGTAGTGAGAGTCAGCAGTTGGTGTCCTCCCCCCTCCAAACCACCCAAAGCTGGGGAGATGGACAAGGAGGGGAAGCTGCTCTCACTCCCCCTCACTCCAACGATCTGGGAAGGGCTCGGTCCTCCGCCGGGGCTCTCAGAGGTTGTGGCAGAGCACTGCCGACATCCTCCACCACCCTGAGGGTCAGCCGGGCCGAGGCGATGTGACCTTTTGCCCTTAAGGGAACTGTTGAAGAACAGGGGTTCCTCAAACCACCATAGTCCAGGAGTCATACCCACAGGGCCTCACTTTTGGCCCAGTTTACTCTTGCTGATGTTGCTTTTTGGTACAGGGACATGGTGTCTTGCAAGACACTCTATATCCGTTTGATTTAAAACAAAGACGTTAACATCATCGGCGTACGCAGAGACAGTCGGGAGTTGCTGCTCGAGCTTTGAAAAGTCAGGTGTTGAGAGTCCTTCAAGTTTCTCCCTCAAGCAACAAAGCAACGGCTCTCTGGCAATGCTATATAATTGACCAGAAAGACAACTATACCCGCTTTACAGGTATCGGCCGACTTTCCCAGCTTTAACCAAACATTGCGCTTCCCCGTAGAAAACACCAACCCAAGACAACGACCCGTCAACAACACCAAATGCCTTAAATGCAGAAAACAAATACGAGTGATCGACCCTCTCGAAAGCTTTTTCCTGATCTGAGGTTGTGATATTCACACACGTCAATGACATCCCGCATAAGGAAAATGTCCATAATTGTCCTGTCAGGAATACAGTATGTTTGATCTGCATGTATTATGATTTCAAGTATGTCTGTGAGTCTGTTTGACAAAGTTTGTGACAGTAGTTTGGAGTCTGTGCACAGGAGAGCAACTGGCCTCCAGATCTTTAGTGAGGCCCGGTCTCCTTTCTTTGGGAGTGTGGAGAGTGCTGCCCATACGACAGGAGGTGGGAGGTGACCCTGATTTACAGCTCTGCTTATTTGACACTTTGACTCACAATAAACTAAATAACACTCTGACTGAGAAGGTTTTAGAAATGTCTGAACGCCCAAAGAGATTCACAGAATCAAAAAGAGTTTTCAGTCAAAGATTTGAGTTCATTAAAGGTGCAGTGTGTACGATTTTGGTCATTTCTAAAAATATTCCAAAACAATTGCACACTGACATTTTCATCCATTTATAATCACTTTAATGTTTTATTTGTTGTCCATTACCCTTAAAGGAGCCCACTAATGTATATTTACATGAGGAGCGGGTCCTTTCTACGGGAGCCGCCATGTTTTTACAGCAGTAAAAGTCTTTTGGTTTTTATGACAACTGAAGTCGACCATAGGTTCTCCTGCACGCTCAGAAGGGTGAGGGTGAGGTGATGGATACAACATGCAACTTCACCTCTAGAGGTCACAAAATCATACACTTGGCATAGCTTAGCGCCCAGACTGGAAACAACAGAAAACAGCGAGGCTGCTGACATCAAAGCCCTTATTTAACCTTCATTCATTGTTATGGACATTTTTGTCCATTTAAGCAATTTTTCACTCTTTATCTGTCCATCATTTTCGCTGTTGGTGCAAACGGCACAGTTTATTTGTAGGCTCTCTTTTGAAAGTCAAATTTTATGTTTTTCTTATAGATCAAGACCAAGATTTCATTTGAAATTCTACATTTGAAAAAGTCAAAGTCAAAGAGTTTATGTCTAATTTCACGACATTTTCAATCCCAAAAAAACGAATAATTTCAAGTGCACACATAACTGACATCATCTTAGCACATTTCCACAATTACATATCGTGAACGACAGCGTGTGTTCACATATTCACACTTCTGGGTATTGACTTGGTCAAGCTCAAAGTGTTTGTACATACAAAGTGAAACTGTGGAGCGTACATTGTGTGTGTGTGTCGCCCGCATTGTGTGTGTGTGTGTGTGTGTGTGTGTGTGTGAGACATTGCTGACCATAAATATACCCTGTGTGCATGACAGACAGACACAGACAGACAGACAGACAGACAGACAGACAGACACAGACAGACAGACAGACAGACAGACAGACAGACAGACAGACAGACAGACAGGGGAATGGGGAGAGCAGAAATACAAAAGGAAAGAGGGGGATGACTCAAAGACACCATGTTCTGTTCTTGTCCTCTCTTTTCTTCGACTATATTCTTTTCTATTTTCTCTTCTATTATACTATGATATACAATTCTACTATTCTGAAAACAAAAGACGTGCACAGCGTTGCAGAGACACAGTATTTGATGCCTCTTGATGTCTTTGTAGCTTCAGCATCTCTGATCAAAATCCGTTGTTTCTCGACTCCTCTCCAGTCTTGTTTTGGTGTAATGTCCAGTTAAAGGTGCAGTGTGTAAGATTTCAGTCATTTTTGCCACTTATGCTATTGCATATACTATACTACTACTATAATGATTACAAAACAATTGCATATTTTCAGGAATTCATAATCACTTAAATCCATTATTTTTATCCATTTCCCTTAAATGAGCCAATGAATGTATATTTGCATGAGGAGGGGGATCCTCTCTATGGAGGCCGCCATGTTTTTACAGCAGTAAAAGTGGACGTACTAAACATCTCTTGAGTTTTAATGACCACAACTGTGGAAACTTCTGACCATCTCTCATGACGACTGACAAACTCATACACTGATACTGTATCAATCATGTGGTCGCCTCCTAACGTCTTTAAATGGCCGTCAGTGTTTCACTCTCGTCTTTGGAGAGAGAACATCCCTGATAGTGTGTTCCCATCTCTGAGCTGAGCACAAGCCATCCTACCTCTCTCTCTCTCTCTCTCTCTCTCTACCTCTCTCTCTCTCTCCCTCTCTCTGGAATGTTAGCAAGGAATGACAATGAGTGTGTGCGTGCGTGCGTGTGTGTGTGCTGTCCCTCCTTGCTTTGTTTGTTGTGCTCAGTGATGTAGGCTGCATTGTGTTCTTGCTCTCTCTCTCTCTCTCTCTCTCTCTCTCTCTCTCTCTCTCTCTCCCTTCTCTCTCTCTCTCTCTCTCACTTGCCCTCTCTTGCTTTCTGTCTGTGTGTGTGTGTGTGTGTGTGTGTGTGTGTGTGTGTGTGTCCACTTGTTTCATGGCAGTTACACACTGCCCTCTAGTGTTAGCAGCAGTAAACAAGAGTGGACAACTCAGATGGGTACTCTTCCATCTCTCTCTCTCTCTCTCTCTCTCTCCCTCTCTCTCTCTCACACACACACATACTCTCTCTCTCTCTCTCTCTCTCTCTCTCTCTCTCTCTCTCTCTCTCTCCCTCTCTCTCTCTCACACACACACATACTCTCTCTCTCTCTTTCTCTCTCTCTCTCTCTCTCTTTCACACACATGCACACTCTGTCTTGCTCTCTCTCTCTTTCTCTCCCTCCCTCTCTATTTCTCTCATTCACACACTCACACACTCATACACCCCCTCTCTCTCTTTCACACACACAAGCACACTCTGTCTCCCTATCTCTCTTTTTCACACACACATACACTCTCTCTTTTTCTCTCTCTCTCCCCCCTCCCTCTCTCTTTCACACACATGCACACATTACACATGCACACTCCCTCTCTCTCCCCCCCTCTCTTTCTCTGTCTCTCTCTTTCACACACACACACACACACATATACACACAACCACACAGATGCACACTCTTTCTCTCTCTCTCTCTCTCTCTCTCCCTCTTTCACACACACACAACCACACAGATGCACACTCTTTCTCCCTCTCTCTCTCTCTCCCTCTTTCACACACACACATACACACATGCACACTCTTTCTCTCTCTCTCTCTCTCTCTTTCACACACACACACATACATACACACACATACTGTACACACTCTTTCTCTCTCTCTCTCCCTCTTTCATACACTTGTGCGCACTCTGTCTCTCTCTCTCCCCCTCTCTCTCTCTTTTCGGGGTCCTTCAGGGGCAATGATGTGGGCCTTCAGCTGAACAGAGTGTTTGGGAGGTAAGGGGGGGGGGGGGGGGGGGGTGGGTTTGTGGTTCTGTGCCAAGCTGTTATCTCCTCAGCCAGGTAGAAAATGATTTTATTCCTGTAATTGCTTCGTTTACAGTCATGCTCCCCGTGTTTCTCTCCCACACAAACACATGTGCATCCATGACGACCTCTTTCTCCATCACACATGTAAATTGGGGGAGAGAACTGCCAACCATCGGGTTGACGCTCCTTTTAAATGTGATGTACTCATCTCGAGGCCTGAGCACAGGGGTGGGCAAGTCTTTTTCCAGGCGGGCCACATAAAAAACCCAGACTGTTACCGGGGGCCAAAAAAACTTTGTTATATCAAGACTCGTAAAATTATTGTAAACATCTTATGGACTATTTATTTATGTATTATCTATATCATCTTTATTTCATTAACAATTACTCCAAACACTTATCAAGAAACTCAAATGCATGTGAAAACAACATAACTTTTAAATCAGTCATTATTAAATGTGTGACCAGAAAATAATTAAACATTCTAAACCAATTTTTTTTAGATATTTTAAAATTAAAGAGCTTTTTTTGCAAACAATAGGAAACAATTTGAATAAATACAAACAATTCCCTTATGCTCAGGAATACAGAAAATGAGGGGGTCTTTTATTTTGAAGGCTAAGAAAGAGCACCAACAACATGAAAATCTCTGCCCACTCCGCCTGCACTGATGTAAAATCAAGCTTGACCGAATCACACACACACACAGGAAACGGAAGCATTTCAGAATAAAAGCATATTTTTGGTCATTTCTGTCCATTTTTTTTCTTCTTCAAGCTTCAATGCAAATAGTGCAGGTCGTACTCGAACCCGTGGGGGATGTGGCCAGGGGGAAATACCCAGGTCTGTCTCATGGCATAGTTTTGTCAACTTCCATTGACATTCCTACACTTTGTTACAATGCAATCCTGTGCAGGAGTTGTTTTTTCTGTCATCTATCACAATTAGATGACACAGTTTTATGTACAGTGAACACTTTGCAAAGTTATGGTGAGCGGACAGTCTGCTTTGTGTCTCCGTGGTAACACTTACAGGTTGTCTGCAGCTCTTGATGCCGTGACCTCCCGACTAAATCTGGTGTATCTGTTTGTGTGGAGGAGCAGCAGACAGCTGCAGCTGGGTCAGTGCAGCCGGACCCTGCAGCCATGTCTTGTTAGACACACACACCCAGACACACACGGTGACCCCGCTTGGCAACGACCGTAACCTCTGAGGTCAGACAGAGCGAGCGATGCACGGTGTGAACCTGCAGAGGGTCGAAGCAAGCCAGTGAGACTGGTGTTAAACCATCCAAAACACACACACACACACACACACACACACACACACACACACACACACAGAGCAGCGGAACAACCGCTGTGACAAGTCTGCACATAACAAGTCCCAAACAACAACGCTGTATGTGCCACAAAATACACTTAACCACCCCAATGATTGTATTATTGCCCTGCTGTGTGTTGCGGGACTGGTTGATAAGTTGCGAGACCAGATCTGAAATGAGATTAGAAGTGTAGCAGAAGGGTTCAAACCGAGGGGCAACCTCCGGCGCAGACGAGTGGAGCACAATAGGAAGTGAACAACGTGCAGTTCGTAGAGTAACCACTGGGGGCTGGCTCCCAAAAGGGAGCAAATCCCCATAGACACCCCTTGTTGAAATGTTCAACTGCAGAGGGGAACGAAAAAACGTTGAAAGTGTTTTTCTAAATTCCTTACTTTTATTTCCTTGGCGTTTGGATTTACCGACACCCGAGCCGACCGGGCACATAGCGCGGATGCGGTGACTGCACCACGAGCCGGCCCACGGCAGCGTGTGTGGTCTGCCTGTCTGAACCAGGAACCAGGAAGGGGGTTCGGATTCAGCAAGATGGCGACAAGGGACCCGCCCACAATTTGCCTCAAAACCACTCCGCGGAAACCCAACGGGTGACGCTATGGACGCTACGTCCATCTTTATATACAGTCTGTGGTTCAAACACACACACACACACACACACACACACACACACACTGCACATCTGTCTGCTGCCGTTTTCACAACTCTTTTGAGAAAACAGGTCACAAGGCTGTGAATCAATGCTCGGCTGGTGAGCGGCATCATTTGAACATGCACATACAAGCTGGTCCCTGCTGCCAGAACCTGTGCTTTCGTGTGTTGTGCCTGGCAGCGCCGCGTCTGTGCCCGTGGGAACAGACTCGTTCCGAGCCGCCGCTCAGGTGTGTTTGTTTTCCTGCCGAAGCGACCACAGCAGGTTCCTGGTGCTCGGCTCTGCCGCCGCGTTCATGGCCACAGCCATGCCACAGGAGGGGGGGGGGG
>JAFBJT010106244.1:158759-168945 GCA_016785325.1 Chascanopsetta lugubris
GGGGGGGGGGGGGGGGGGGGGGGGGGGGGGGGGGGGGGGGGGGGGGGTTGCATTGAGCAGAGTGGGAAATGATGAGGGAGAGTGAGAGCAGCAGGGGGAGAATGTGTGTGTGTGTGTGTGTGTGTGAGAGAGAGAGAGAGAGACACACACACACACAAGTGAGATGATAGCATCCTTGCAGCTGCATGAAAAGCGATGCACACCGGTGAAGAGGTGCGCAAGTCTCAACCAATGTACGTTTTGATATATTTAATTAGAGCTGCAGCTCTGGAATATTTTCGTAATAGATTCATCTATTGATTATTTTCAGCGATTCAATTTGATTAGATGACTGTTTGAATTGGCCAAAAATAGTACAAATGTGAAAAAGACATTGACATGATTATAATCCGACTTATCGCCATATTTTCATATCTAGTTATCATATCCAAGCCGAACCCTGTAGACACCAATTGTGTGTGTGTGTGTGTGTGTGTGTGTGTGTGTGTGTGTGTGTGTGTGTGTGTGTGTGTCTCACACTGAAACAATTCTGCGGCACACTACCAACCAAAGGTGTTTCAAAATGACACTCTGGAGCCTAATACAGTAAACATGACAATACAGTCTCTCAATGTATTCATACTTTTTCTTCTTCTTCATTCTTTTTTCCCCACTCTTCGGCGCTCAGGGGGTGAAGGAGGCAGACAGACACGACGCCGACATAAACACTGACGATAATCACGATAGCCATGTGGTTCTTTTGATGACATCATCAGAACTGAACTATCTTTTTCCGACAAGCGCTCTCAGTCTCGTCTGTGTGTGTGTGTTGTGTGTGCGCTGTCAGTGAGACGGAGCGGAGGGGAGGAGACAGAAATGATATGAATTTTACTTGAATTTATTCACATGAGGAGGGGGTCCTCTCTGCGGGGGCCGCCGTGTTTTTACGGAAGCCCCAAGTGGACATATACTAAACATCTTTTGAGTTAGAATGACAACTGAAGTCGACCACAGCTTCTCCTGCGTGTTCAGAAGGGTGAGGGTGAGGTGATGGACGCAACATGCAACTTCACCTCTAGAGGTCACAATCTTATACACTGCGCCTTTAAGTGACGGAAAAATCGTCTTTATTTCCAGGCTGGGAAATAAGCCTCCGTTTTTGCTGTAATGACATTTGACAGGGTTCAAATATTTGGCCCCTATCTGATTACAGAGAGTAAGCAACGGGATTAAGCCTCTATGGGAGTCTAAGAAATTGACTTTGCCTTTGTCTGAACAACATGACTGCAACCGAACATTGACTCAAGTCTGCCTTCCACATTGATCCCACTTCATTTGGAAAATGAACAGTTCCTGAGCATGAAAATCAATGTGAGCAAATGTCAGTGAAACATCTCGGTGATGTATCACAGCAGATGTGTTGCAATCAAAACACACTGGACGTGTTGGACATTTACTCTGGGAGTCAAATGCCAGTTTAAGCTACGTTATCATCCCCCCTTTTTACAGCCAACCGGTCCCAGTGCTAGTCCGGCGCCAGAGCCTGACTGAGCACCGGTTCCTTTCTGTTCCGCCACCCGAGCACCAGCTCCGAAACCCAAACCCGGTGCCGCACCAGGCGCCAGCTCCTTTGCCGGTGCGCAGACAGGAAGTGATACGTCAGAGGGTCTGGAGGCGGGGCCACTGTGACAAAAACGACGTCTGCGTGAACACGCGAACCGCCGTGTCATCCCGCCGCCACGACGGGCGAGGGAGGTGATGTAGTGACGGTAAAGATGGATAAGGTTCCAAAGCAGTGGACGCGGTGCTTCCTGGCGCTGTTGGAGGGAGCCTCTTGAGGCGAGGCGACGTCGCGCCCCTTTTCCACCCAAACGGTTCCAGAGCTGGTTCCACGCACGGGCACGTGACATCATTAAGTCGTTCAGCTCCCACGCCTCGGAAGAATTTTCTTTGCGTTTCCGCCGGCAACAACCCAAGTCGGATCCGCGTCATTATGTCATCGCACACCGTTGAACGATGAGGCGTTTTTTTCTCCCTCTGCGCCCCAGCCCCTTTTTTCCGTTCCCCCTATTACGTTATTAGTACTCATTATGAATGCGCTCGTGTTAGTTTGTTTATAAAATGTTCGGCTGTGTCGCCGCATCCAGCGGGAGACACCGCTCCCGTGACGACCACTGCCACATTCAGACTGCCGCCGCGCTCGGTGGTTTCCATGAAGCGCCGGCTCTCCTTCTCAGTCCGCAGCTGTTTCATCTGATTCCTGATCGTGATTATTATATTTCGCTGACGTGCTGACACTCACTCGAACGCTTTCAAACACGGTGTCTGGTCAGGCTCCCGTTTTGAGAGGCGGGGCCGGTGCTCCGGCGGTGGAAACACAAAGAACCGCCGTCAAGCCAGGCCCAGAACTAGCCCGGGAACCTGTTTCAGAGTATCCAGCGGAGGCGCCTGCCTCCAGGTGAGATCGATCCGATCGCCACTGGCCGGCCGGACTGTGGAGCAGCTGACAGCCATCTCCAGCTGGACGCCACCGCTTGATAAATAAGATGACAAATTCAAAAGCACGACCGGCTCCAGAGGAAGGAGTGGGGACCACAGTGCGAGTGGGCCATCTAAAACAAACCCCACCCCCCCACCCCCCATTTAACGACGTCGTATAACGATGTGATGACGTGGCTCCTTGCCAGTGGAAAAACCAACGGGTTCCATGGAGGCACCGAGGTGGAACCAACGAAGCTGAACAGTCGTTCTGAATGAGATGATCTTTTTGACTGTCCAGTCAGACGAGCGTTACTTTCATCGAGCCGACTGGGAATGAACGCATGGATGAGTTTTAAACCCATAATGGCCAAACGACAGGTTTCATATTGTTTTACCATACTGTGTGTATGTGTGTGTGTGTGTGTGTGTGTGTGTGTGTGACAAATTTACACAGAAAGAATAGCCTAAGGGAAATGTCACTAGAACACACACACACGTTTAAGATGAGTGAGAGTAAAATGAGAAAATCTTCTCTTTATTGTAACTTTGCCTTTAAAGGTGCAGTGTCTCAGATTTGATGACATCTAGGTGAAGTTGCATGTTGTATCCATCACCTCACCCTCACCCTTCTGAGCATGCGGGAGAACCAATGGTCGACTTCAGTTGTCGTTCAAACTCAAAAAAAAAAGTTGAGTACATCCACTTTCACCTCCGTCAAACACGGTGGCCCCCACAGAGAGGACCCCCTCCTGTAAATATACAGAAATGGGCTCATTTTAAGGTAATGGACAAAAATTAAACATTAACATGATTATGAATTCTTAAAGTTGTCAGTATCGAATCGTAGATGTTACAACAATGACCAAAATCGTACACACTGCACCTTTAAACTTCACATCACAGTTTTTTTATTTTTTTATTTTTTTATTGATTACCTCAGTACTCACCCTGTCATATTCAAAATGTCATGTTATGTCATCTTCAACCGCTTATCCAGTCATCTGGGTCACGGGGTATTTCTACCAGTCCACTCAGGGCCATGGGGGGCATCAGTGGGCCTGAGTGGGACTTGAACCATGTTACCTTTGCTTCAACTAACTGAGCAAACCTAACCCCTGATTCCAAATGTATTTGATTTATTTTTTTCTGAAGCAAATCACAACATACCTTTGCATGAGACTGATACCTCTTTGTGTGTGTGTGTGTGTGTGTGTGTGTGTGTGTGTGTGTGTGTATGTGTGTGTGTGTGTCTCTCTCTCTCTCTTCACCAGGGTCCTCCAGGGTCTCAGCCTTCTCCTCACACACAGCCCCCACCACACAACCCCAGTAATCCCATGATTGGACCTCACGGACAGGTGAGGTGGAAATGTTGAACTATGTCCATCTCTCTCTCCTTCTGTTTCACCACTCACTCACTCACTCACTCACTCACTCACTCACTCACTCACTCATGGTTTAGTCAACTGAACTGTCATAACAACAGGGATTTAATATCAGTAACAATATTAAAGGTACAGTGCGTAGGATTTGGGTCATTTTTGTCACTTTCACATTTTCATGAATTTATAATCACCCAAATGTTTTATGTTTTCTACATTCACTTTAAAGATGCAGTGTGTAAGATTTGGTCACATCTCACCCTTATGAGCATGCAGGAGAACCGATGGTATTTGTCGTTAACACTCATAACATCTTTAGTACGTCCACTTTTACACGTGTAAAAAAAAACATGGCGACCTCCATAGAGTGGACATGCTCCTCATTTGAATATGCACGAATGGGCTCATTTTTGGGTAATGTAGAAAAGTAAAACATATACGTGATTATAAATTCATGAAAATGTCAGTATGTAATTGTTGTGTTCAAAATGACCAAAATCATACACACTGCAGCTTTAGATGAGGGCATTAATGTATATTTACACGAGGAGCAGGTCCTCTCTGCAGGGGGCGCCATGGTGGCCAGGTGATGGACGCAAAAAATCGTAAATCTTACACACTGCACCTGTAAAATAACAACAACAACAACAACAAAAGTGAATTCCAGTGTTTGAATGTTGATGCAGAACTTAATGATATTACGAAAATCACTCTGGTGGTATTGAGGTGAAATACCAAGTCAATGCACAGAAGTGATTAGATGTAAATCTCACACAGGTCGACTCAATTTTACGAATGCATGAATATCACATTGTTTAGAATAGAAGAATAGAATAGAATGCCTTTATTGTCATTATACACAATGTACAACGAGATTGAAGGGCAACTCTGGTGGTGCTAAGGGGGAAAACAACAGGGGTACCCTAAATATAAAGTCTATAAAAATAAAATTAAGAATAATAAAATAACCGGTTGTTCAAGTTTAGACGTTTAGACTCGAACTAAACATCTGTTGGACTGCAACGTTCCGTAAGCGATGAGTTCGATTCCATCCAACAGACTCGAGGTCAGAAAGGTGTTTGCTGATCAGCCTCAGGTGGGAAGGACGGTGAGCGTTTCTGGGTTGCGTGTGCAAAACAATCTGAACACTGCCTCTTTAAGCTGTACGATATAATAGAGGGACATCAAGGGATGATTGAATGACTTTAAACATTTCCTCAAAAGCTCCCTCCCTCCCTCGCTCGCTCGCTCTCGCACACAAACAGCAGAGTGCAGACGGCGCGGGGGTCCGCGCGCTAACGCACAGGATGGGCAGCGTCCACCATGTTCGAGGCCAGATGAATAATTTAGCGGCGTTGGCCCAGCTGCACAGAGCGGAGGCGCATCTGGACGGCCTCGACGCTCCCTCAGCCCGGCACTCACCGTCCCAGAGTCCATCAATAGAGCATTAATATTGCAGCATAGACTTGACACAGCGCGGCTCTTTGAGCCCAAACCCACCACCACTACACGGTCAGGAGGAGGAGGAGAGGAAAGGAAAGTGAAAGAATAAAGGGGGGAGGATGACACACACACACACACACATGCAGATTCGATTCAATGGGTTCTGCCTTGCCCCGGTGCCGTACCCTTACCACGGGTTGCATGGTAAACCCATAGACTGTATTTAAAGATGGAGGATAGCGTCCGCGACGACCCGCGTTGGTTTCAGCGGAGTGGTTTTGTGGCAAATTGTGGGCGTGTCCCTCGTCGCCGTCGTGCCGAATCCTGACTCCTCCTGGTTCCCGGTTCATTCAGAAACGGGCAAAGAGGCGGAACTCGCGCGCGGAGCCGTGGGTCTGTCACCTCATCCGTGATACGTGCCAGGGTGAGTCGGGTGTCAGTCAAGAGACCACGCCCTTAATTATGCGGAATTTCAAACGTTGATAATGAAAGTTGAAATGAAAAAAATTCACCCTCAGCTGCACAGTTGTCACGGGAACACATGTGACTGATTGAGACCAAAGCTGACGTTTGTACCAGGCTTTGAACATGTTTCATTCACCTCTACACTTGAACCTTTTAGCATGGGAGTCTATGGGGATTTGCTCCCTTTAGGAGTCAGCCCCCAGTGGTTCCTCTATGAACTGTGCGTTTTTTCACTTCCACTTCTGCACTTGAGGTTGCCCCTCGGTAAAACCATGGAAAGCGCAATTCAAATAGTAACATCATCCTCGCCACCTCCATTTTGCAGCAATTCATGTCTCCGCGGTACCCAGGTGGTCCCAGGCCCTCCCTCCGAATGCCAAATCAGCCTCCAGGGAGCATCCCCGGGTCACAGCCCCTCCTGCCAAACAGCCTGGACCCCACCAGACCCCAAGGTACAGGCAGATATGAGGTGTTATTTACGAGAAGGTGCAGTTACACCCTCAAACCTGGTGAACGCAGGCGGTGAACTCATATAGTTACGATAGATCTGCCACGCTAATGAGCTGCATTCTCCATATCTCACCACAGGACATCCGAACATGGGAGGTCCAATGAGAATGAATCCCCCCAGAGGCATGGGAGGGATGGGTCCACAGGTAGGCACCCGTCGTCTTCCTCATTCACAAACATCAAATCACAAAGGAGTGGGAGAACAAAGCCAGTTGTGACAGTGGCTGGTGTCCTAAAGCCCTTTCCAGCCCACTGCACTCCCACTCTGCAGCTGCCACACACACACACACACACACACACATTCGGTCATTATCAGTTCATGAACAAGCCCAATGTTTTGGTACCCTTCATTTAGAGCTGCTATAAAGCAGCTGTAGTGTCAAAGCAGCAGCCTGTAAACAGCAGACTTTACCTCTTTGTCTGTCCGTCATCTTGGCTGTGTTTGTGCCAATGGCACAATTTTTTGTATAATAGGGTCTCTCTCAAAAAAAAAAAAAAATCAATAGACCACCAGAACACTGCAAAACAAATTTACTACCCCCTTGTGTCATGAAGGACAAAAATGTTCGCTTCCAAAACAAACACTCAAAAAGATTCATATTTATTTCTTCTGTTTGCATAAATGTCTTAAACAACTTCAGCCCTGTTCAAAACGACCAAACATTCAATCATTTTGAAGATTTTAAACCTTTAAATGCCAGTTTGATGACTTACTCTCAGAGTCCATTTTTTAATGGAAAAAAAAGAGCTATTTTCCATAAAACAAATGGAAAGTGTCAGGGGGGTTGGTTCAGTCATGGGTATGTCAAAGTGTACCCAAAATATTGACTTTATGGCATTTATAGTTTTCAACTGGAGTCAATAGGACGTCTTTGTCTGTGTTAGCGGTGGCACACACACACACACACACACACAGAGCACGGACCCAAATGCATGAGACGAAACAGGAGTGTGAATGAAAAACATGGTAAAAAAAACAAAGGATGCACAATGGCATGAATAAACAAGAAAGGAGGTGGTGCCTCTTAAATCCGGAGCTACACAAAAACTATGAATGCCATAAAGTCATATTTTGGGCAAACTTTGATGGATCCGTGACTAATTTAAAACACTTGCCATTTGTTTTATGGAAAATTGTTGAAAAAGTATTGTTTTTTACTAAATCAAACTTGGCATTTGAAGGGTTGAAATGCTGAGGATGATTGATTGTTTGGGAGTTTTGAACAGAGCTGAAAGTGTTTAAAACATCAATGCAGGTTTTGGGAAGCAGACATTTTTGTTCTTAATGACTCAAGAGGGTCTTACGTTTGTTTCACAGTGTTCCGGTGGTCTTTTGGGAAAAAAAAGAAGTTTTTTTTAGTTTGCCATGAGAGACACCTTAATACAAACAGAGGGTAGATAAAGAGGTGAAATGTGCTCACTTGGACAAAAATGACCGTCGCGATGCGTGAGGGTTAAAACATTTATGCATCAAAAAGGGAAACACACATCATTCTGTTATGTTGTTCGAGCTTTTCTGTGGGAGCGGACATTTTTGTCCGGCACGCCCGCGTCGGGTAGTCAATGAAAGTGACACCTGAGGGCGAAATGTCAGGAGCGCTTTGATGCTTGGGCCAGTGCCTGTGCCACGTTCGATCCCACTCTCCGTGTCCCACCCTGCGTGACACGCCCGAGCTGCTCCGGGGGATCCCACCCGTTCCCACCGCCGCTGCTGCACTTGCACCGATGTGATCGTCAGTGTGGTCCAGTGTCAACAGTCCGGCTGCTTCACTCGGCACAAAACCACCTCCTGCTCTAACATCACTTCGTACAAACAACCACACACTGTCTCTCTTTCCCTCCCTCCCTCCCTCTCTCTCTCTCTCCCCCCCCCCCCCCCCCCTCTCTCTCCCTCCCTCCCTCCCTCCCTCTCTCCGTGCCCCCCGGCCCCTCCCCGTGCCACCCTGGCACGGTGACTTTGGCAGTTAGTGTACCAGCAGCTGGTGTGGCATCTGCTCGACGAGTGTAATCGTCTGCTGAACAAAACTCTTCCTCGGAGAGGAGCTGCTCTCTGGCCTGCCCCCCTACTCTCTGTCTCGCTCATCTGCGCACACACACACACACACACACACACACACACACACACACACAGGCCCAAGTACAGGCATGTTGGCACCAGCCAGCCCTGCCTGCTGGGCAGCAGTGAAAACATACACACACAAACGCACAGAGGGTGAGCATGGACACACACACACACACACACACACACACACACACACATACAGGGGCCCACACAGCTGCTCACTGTCACGTGTGGCCAAATCCACCCAGCCCACACACGGCTCATACAAGCACAAAATGAAGTAGCCAGTTAGTGGGAGACATGATGGTCACGAGCTTCATTTGACACAGAGCAGGTGTGAGACGCTGCACTGACCATGTTTCTCTCTTTGTGCAGAACTACGGCGGCGGGATGAGGCCTCCTCCAAACTCCATGGGGCCAGGGATGCCCAGCATGAACATGTCAGTGGATCTTCAAAAATGGGTTTTGTTGTTGTTGTTGTTTTTTTCAAGTTTGCGTCTAGACATGAAAACAGCGTGGGGGAATATCCATTTCCAAGGTTGAGGCGAGGCAGCGCTTCGTCACTGAGTCGTCGGCCGCATCGGCAGATGACGGAGTCACATTCAGAAGCTTTACACTGCAGCCCCGACTTACCACTCACGAAACTGTACCATGAAGCTGAATAGCGCTCACTGACGAGCTGTCGCCCAAATGGAGGAGAGATTTCGACTTTTCAAATGTGTTCCGTGAAAAGATGGTGCAGTTTGAGCTCGAGATAGAACAGAGTTTCACAGTGTGCCAGCACCAAAGAAAGTCAGCGGAGGGCATGATCGCCAGGGATCTGAAGTAATTCAGGAATGGCTCTTCCGTTTCCTCAAACTGCTTTTATTTGTCAGAGTTATCTTCTCCAGTTGAGGACGAAACATGACGCCGCGAAGCCTTGAAGATAAGGAAGGTGGTTTGAGGGACTTCCGAAGAAGTCAAATGCTTTCTCGCTAAACGAGAGGTGAACGTCGAAGTTGATGGGGAGAAATTCCAAATATGGCGATGAAAGGGTCTTATCTTTACCCGAGTGACAGTATCATGGCTCAGGAGAATCGTTTTGATTCAGACGTAAAATTGTAACTGAGCTGCGAGTCTCTCCAATCAAAGTTCTGCTTGTTGCGTCTCCACATCCTGATTTCTCCGTGTGTTTGTGTTTGCAGGGGTCCGGGCGGCAGAGGTCCATGGCCCAACCCCAACTCAAACTCAGTGAGTCATGCTCCCTCACCTCTTTGTGACTCAGTAGCCAGGTCTCATTCAGCGGTCCACAAACTTGGGGGTGGGGGTTTGGGGGGGTGGGTGGGGGTTTGGGGGGGGGGGGGGGGGGGGGGGGGGGGGGGGGGGGGGGGGGGGGGGGGGGGGGGGGGGGCCCAAGTTTGTAGACCGCTGACGTCTCAGGGGCGCGACTCGACCGTCCCATTTCACAGGACACTTCAAACGCGCACTCAAAACCCCTGAAAATGAAGCGTGAATCCATGTGGACGTGGCGGTTCGTCCTATTCCGGAATGAAGGAATTCCAAAAATACGGAAGCGGAGCGAAGAGCACGGAAGCGGCGACTGACTGACTCGTCGACTGAAATGTTGTTTTTGTGGCGTCGCGACATTAAAAACCTCCGGTTCTGTGAACTTAGCATCTTAGTTCGCCACATCAGCTGCTGCGTGACCAGCTCCTCGCCTCAGGAGCTCAGCAGTTCACACTTCATGTTGATATGTAGATTTTTTAAAATGCACCGCCGTGCTGCGGAGTAATAATCAACATTATAAAATGATTCTATACGCTGAAATGCACTCTCCTCGATAAAAGCGACGAGGGAACTGCGCCACGGCAACTCTTTCTGGCCTCAT
>JAFBJT010106246.1:0-55792 GCA_016785325.1 Chascanopsetta lugubris
GGTTAGCAATTAGCACAAGTAGTGCAGCATCGCGAATTGAATTAATTACATTTTAAATGCCAAACGATGTTGAGATACGCCACTTTGGGGGGCAGTGTAAAAAAGTTGCCTGTGTGGTTTGAGTTGACTGTCGCTATGTTTAAGGTACAATAATTATGCTGTTTTGATAGCGAAAGCCGCACTCGTTAATCAAAACAGCTAACTAACACGGTAGCGTTATTTAACGTTATACCAGTCAACCCGCTATGTTCCCAAACTAAACGTTTTATTTCACATTTCACTAACTTAATATCGTGTTAATGTGGGCAGTCGGTACCAGTTGCAAAAAGTGTTAATAAAGGGAGCAGCATTTGCTAGCTAACGTAGAGCTAGCAAACTTCAGTTAAGGAATGCCAGTTTAAACATTAGCCTCAAAGCAAGTTAGCAATGTTAGCATGTTACTAGCAAATCACATTACCTGTTGGTTTGTCAGAGGCAAAACTATTTTAATGCGTACAAACCACATTCTAGTTACGTGAAGTAAAATGAACATAAGTTTGGAAACGCTGACGAATTGACCCAGCAGTTTGCCAGCGTCCGAGGTAGGCCGTGTTTTAGCTTAGCAAGCCAACTAAGCTACACGGCTAACTTAGCGTCAGCCCAACCTAGCCTTCAAGTGAAACAGCTCCGGGCTAACAGCTGTGCACAAGCAAGAGGGGAAAACATTTATCCTGTCGTTAGCCAACATTACATGCACCGCAATCCAAAAGAAGACAAATGCACGACCAAGGTTAACGGTGGTCGACTCACTTCACGGTGCTCGGTGGCGTCCGGTGATGAGAACGACTCAGCGCCGATAGACCATCACAACTGTGGCAGCGGTTGTTTTCGTGATCCGATCCGAGTTTTTCTGTGTATCTCTGGCTGTTCAAGGGCCGTCTCCGGAATGACACACCGTTGTGTTACCAGGCGCCATTTCCCGCCTCTGCTCGGTCTCTCGGAGGCAGATACCCGTATGGGACACAGACACACCCCCTTACCTCTCAAAAACACCAGTCTTCACCGAAAGGACGACCACTCTCTCCCCCCTTCGTCTCCCCGCTTTGATTAATCGGTGTTGCTCGTCTTTTGTAAACAAACATTACGTCACCCACTCGATAAGGAGATAACGATTGATTGTGCATTTATGCAAAGCACTGGTGTGCATAGACTGAATTGATCCCTCACTGGAAAGAAAAGAACAACATGTTACCATAGCCGCTCAGGAGCTGAACGCCTATGATTATCATTAAAAGGTCAGTGTGTAAGATTTAGTGACATCTAGTGGTAGAACAAACTATGGTGATCTTACATTGTCATTTGAAACTCAAAAGGTGATCAATTTGACTTTATAGGCTATTGTTAAACTTTGATTCAATCAAATAATTAATTGAAGGTAAATTGATATACCAAACAACTCAGACGATTAACTTATAAGTCCACTGTATAATCATTTTAAATTCAGTCTCTAATACAAATGAAAAGTTTATCCTATATCTTACACAACGCACCTTTAACACAGACACCTGTATCATCACATTACATCTCTTCAGTTATTTCAACAGCTGACAAATGACATGAAGCATCACCTTTAATAAAATTAAATTACATTCATTTGCCTTCCCACCAGAAATCTAGTTACCAAACACAACCAATTCCACGTTGACAGGTTTCTTTAAAGGCGATTACTTGGTCGGAGCTTCTCCTCAGTACAAATGGCGACAGCTCAACTACATTATGTACAAGAGACTTCATTCATGGAAGCATGTGTACAGTATGTCAGTCCAACATGTGCTCAGTCCATGTCTGCACACGGTGTTAGGACGCTAACATTGCTCTAGGTATTGCTTATGCATCAGTATTCAGCTCGCTTGGATTATTATTAATTAAAAAAAAAGGTTTGAGTGCATGCGATGGCATCATTAAAAAAAAAAGGAAAAAAATATCAATGAGGAGCACTTTGGAGTGTCTGTCAGAAAATAAACTGATTTAATAGGCCATAAGAAGAGTCCTTGGCAGGAGTGATGTAATCCCAGTACTGTGAAAAAATGGTCTTTCATGTAAGAGTCCCACAATAATGTAGAGGCACAATGCCAGATTAGTCTTTTTGACAAACGCTTCAAGAAAAGAGTTTGTTGGTGTGATGTAACAGCAACCTGTAAAGAAAAGTAGCAAAAACAAAACGGTGTTCAACCTTGAAGTTCAGATGCGAGTCACCAGGCCTCTGTAAGAACAATCTGCCAGGACGTGAGGCCGTCATCAAGTAACAAAACTCAACAGTCAATGTACAGTAGCTCTTCTCTACTGTCATTAAATCGCTGACAAAACAGGAGCAGCTCAGGACGACGCCTTGTTTTCTTTTTTTTTTTTCTTCTTCATCACATCATGTTATGTTCAGAATTAATTCATTAGTTGTGAGGTCTGATCAGCCCATGACATTAAGGATGCATCCTATAATTTCATTAAACATCTTGATGTTCGTACTATCTGGTCGAGGGAGACCTTGGTTCTAGAGGCAGGTCTGAATATGTTTAATGAGTTACACCTGGATGATTTCCCCACTCAAAGAATGTCAATGGCTTGATGTCTTTTCCCATAATCCACACCTCGGTCTCCTTGCATGTCACGATCATCATCATCTGGAAAAAAAGACAAAGATAAGCTTAGGGTTTGAATTATAAAAGAATACACTTAATGTTGAGTTGTAACCAGAAATCATTACCACATAATACATTAACACTATTGCTAGTATTAACGTATCTGTGTCCAGTCACGTTAATTGCTGCACATTCAGAAATGAAATAGTATTTAGTTGATTCCAACTACTGATTCCATTCATACAGCCTACTTATCATTGGGCATAATGCCCTGATTTGAAAGTACACTATGAAGGCATTTGCGATTTCTAGTGGTGAAGCTGCATGTTGCAGCTAAAGAGTTCATGGTGGCCATTGGTCATTAATAAAAACTAAAATGGTATTAGTTTTTCTATTCTGGGCGATTGTAACCCATGACAACCACCATAAACATGACTCATCCCTGGTGTAAACAGGGGTCATTCTAATTAAGAGTACAGACTACACTTGGTAAGGATCAATAAAATAATTCTACATCTAACTTCCATAAAGTGAACTAATTTCAGGAAAATCTTACACACTGGACCTTTAAAAACAATGCATTGATCCAGAGGAATCTGGTGAGCAGATACATATTATTTTGGGAGGTTTGGAAGTAAACATTTCAGACATCTATACGGAATATTAATTTCCTGGTTGGTCCTGACAACAAAAAGAACATCCACGTTTTTTTTTATAGAAGATTGTAAACAAACGGAACAATTAAACATGTAAATAATAATGAGACATTGCAGCAAATTACCAAACGGATGTGACTGAACTTTTTCTTTTGTAGATGGATGAAAACAAAAACGCCGTCCCCCTCTAATCAAATATCAACATTGTAGCCACAAATTCTCATGGGAGGAAACAACCACAACACAGAGAAATAAGTAAAACATGGACATGCATTTGAATATTTCAAGGAGAACACAGACACATTCACAAACACAGTGAGCTATATTTATCTACTGGTCTAGATGTGGGTCAGATGTTTGGTGGGCACAGACAGGTGGTACGGCTAAAAAGAAGCACAGGCAGGAGAGAAAATACAAGATGGCGACTGAATTATTCTCACAGAACCGTAAGTTCCTGGGTCAAGTTTTCCCTAAACAGAACCACTGGGATTGTTTTTGTGTCTCAATGGTAAAAAAAAATAAAAAAATAAAAAGATTACAAATACAAATGCAGTGAGCTGTCATGAACTGTATTTGCAACAGCTCTACTTGGACCCTTAAGGTTGTTTGTCATAATATCCTTAGTTTATAGTGGATTCAAGGACCAAACTCAGGGTACTGTGAGCTTCTCTAACTGCCAGGACGAATGCAGGGGGGGAGGGGGGGCGGCAGCAGGAGAGGGGGTGGAGGGAAGGAGCGAGGGCGGAATGGAGGGTACACATCTGAACGGGCGGTCCAGTCCCCCCGACCTGGCTCACCTTGAACGTCTTCCTCCCCACCATCACCATCCTCTTCCTCATTGTAGGCCAGCTCGGCCTGCTTGTCGGCCTCATACTCACCCACGTTCCCATCATCCCCATTGTAGTCCGCCAGCTTAGAGCCGTGTTGCGGATCTACTGGGGACTCGTTCTCATCAAAGAACCGGCCTGCAGGAGGCAGAGAAGGGCCTCATCAGGAAGGGAGGAGGGAAAGCGGAGGCAGTTGAAGGGAGACAGGGAGGAGTGGGTGAAGTACTGCATCAAAATTGCATGAAGGGGAGAAGCGATTGTATGGAGGGTGTGATCAAAGATATGGAGGGTGAGGTGAGCCAAGTGCTGAGTGGAAGACGAGATGTTTTCGAGGAGTGGGCGAAAGTCAACGTGGACTTGAAAGCAGAGCTGATTGGAAACAAAAGGGGGTTCCCGAGGCAGTCGAGTTACTGCATTAATCATCTCTATAATTGTATCAGTCACACAATCAGTCAGTGAGACAGTGTAGCCCTGATGATTTCCTTGTTGGCATGATAACACATTTCGATTGAACTGAGGGGTCTTTTCTTTTTAAGGCCGCTGATTAACAAGAGTGTTTAGAAAGATAAAAGTGAGCATCTCAGTAGATCCTCTCCAGGCTACATCCAAAGGTGGTACTTAAACGGAGAGACAGGTTGGAGCCTCCAGAGTTTCAGGTGACATTCCTGCCTTAGTATTCGCGTCAGAAACAGCAGTAGATCCTCTGAATTATTTGTGGGTGTTGAGAACACCTCTGATCGAAGAACCTCCCGCTGCACCGCACATGTGTGAACAGTCTACAGAGTTCAGAGAGAGTGTGAAAACAGTGCATTGAATTCAGTGGACTGACCATAATAACTTCGATATAATATTTTAGATCCTATAAAAACAATCGTCTGATTGTGTCAAAAGAATAAATGTTTGTATTGTCTTTTACATGAATATTGAGGATATGAACAGGTCATTGTGAAAGTATGAGTCAGTATATAACAGATCATAAAACATAGACTGCCTTATATATACTAGATGCGATTTGAGGCATTTCAAGTTCCTGTCATCGTCGATCTCATTTGTCTTTAAGATAAAATACAGTGCATTTAATACATGAGATGTGAGCGCAGATATATGAGATATTTTGGCTTAATTACTGGGCAGTGGGAATGTGGACATGTCTATCTTTAATCAGTCTGCAGCCTTAACTGATTGTCATTTGGTCAACAGGAAGAGAAGACTCATCTACTGGGAACCCTAATAAAATCACAAGCCTCTGCTGCCTGGCAGATTCGAGATCACAACAGCACTGATTGGAACTCCTGAGGCAGCGATGCCGGGCAGCGTCTTCACACTGCTCATTGTGTTTAGTAAATAGCAGACACCGCCAGAAATGAGACATCTGGTGGGTATTAATTAACCATAATGGGATGCAAGAATAGAGAGATCAGATGCAGAAGACTCGTGGGGGGACAAAATGAGGATATGACCAGAATACTGTTTGGTTTTTTTTGGTTTGTTTTTTTATAACAAGAGAGCTGTGGAGGTTGGGATGGAGGTATGTATGTATGGATGAGGGGGGAGATGAAAAGAACCAAACATGTGAAAACAGGGAGAATATAAAAGCAGCAGAGCAGAGCAGAAGCCAGGCAACAGGAAAGGGTCATCTGGGAGCCAGGTGTGTGTCATTTGTCTCCTGTCCTCTGCGACTGAGCCCCCCGTCTACACCTCCACACCGCTCCCGTCCTTACTCAGCATTCAAACAGATGCTCAGGTATCGAAACTCTTGACACTGAACATGTGTTGTGCGGAGATAGCGGAGTAATTAGTTACCACACTGGGTGAAATTCACTCAGATAGCACAACAGCATAATTGAGTTTGACTCTCTGGGTTGACACACGTTAGAGGGAGCCAGGAGGCAGCACACAGGCAGAGCAAACAGGAACAGCTGCGACTCCATCATGTTTGCTAATCAGCATAACCGCCAATCAATGGCCGCATGAAAATATTCTTCTCCACCGCGCCACTTCTCGTCAGTTTCAGAGTTCTCCGCGAGAGAGTTGAGAGGAACTCACTTTGCCGGTGATGTACGGGCTCCGCGCCGACTTGGTCTTTGACGTGGTGGGGCTGTATGGGCTTGGGCACCTGGACGGGGTTGAGGGGCGGAGCCAGACCCCTCAAGTGTTCGCTGTCACCTTTAACGTTATCCGGAGCTGACAAGAACAGAGTAAACGAATGAGGTGATGCTGTGTGTCTTATCATTTCATAAATCAAAAAAGATCAGTTGAATCTGCTTAGCTACTGATCAGCGACTCATTCCACACTTCAAGCCAAAAAAAGCAGGTATTCCAAACCATAACAATCATATCGATGTTTCTGGGTGCTTTACCTAGTAGTTGTCTTTGCTCTTCTCCCACCTCGTCGGCCTTGATACCTGCCTTGTTGTCCTCCTCGAAAACGACGGGTTTGTCCGCCTGTTTCATGATGTTTGGCGCCGCCCCCACGGCGGCCGGGACGTCCACTCTGTCCTGCTGTAGCCTGGGCTGGTCCAGGGACAGTCCCTGGCCTCCGGGGCCATCGGCTGCACCAACTCCGGGCCCAGCGCCGGCACCCACAACCGCGTCAGGGGCCTCTTCGTGCTTCTTAGTGATGGCAGGCTTCTTTAAGGCTGTGAGTAAACAGAGAGGAGGAATGATTTTGAGTGTGTTGCTTAGATAGTATGTGACCTCTGATTCAGTCAACACTTTTTTTTCTTGTTGGATAATCAACAGGAACACCAACAAAAAAAAAAGAGTCTCAACAACAACAGCCAGGGAAGATCATGAAAGCTTTTGGTGCTGATGTCAATTAAGGGGCTTATCCAGGACTTTGTTTTCAACTTGATGATAAAGCTGTTTCTCAAATCTGATTTCAAAGAAGATAGTGTATAAATCTTTCAGGATTCCCTTTTCCTCCTGTGACTTCTGAAATTGATGAGTGTTTGTCAAATGAGACACATGTTCAAAACAATTTATAATTGGAATGTCTTGGTACTTGACATTGCCCCACAGGCACTACCTTTGCATTATTTCATCATAAAACTGTGGTAATAAGTCCACTACTTACCAAATTGCATTTCATCCATTTTTCCTACTTCACTATCTTCGATACCAGGCATCCCAGCATCACTGCCAGGTTTACCCATCTCTTCTGAAACAAAGCACAAGGGAGCAGGACATAGAGAATGTCATTTGTGTAATAATAATTTGTGTTCAACAGTCATATATACAAGAACATATGAAACTAAGAGAGGTTAATGACAATATGAATGACATTTCTGCAGGAATCTATGAGCGTTTGGTGCATTTTCACTTGTCAACACGCGACTCAGTCACATCCTTTACCTTTTAAGTCATTATTGTCATGCCCGTGTGTGGCCACAGTATGGCGCTCTCCAACAACCACAGCAGGTGCTCCATCTGCACGTACACCCGCTGGTACACCTTTCTGGCCAACCATCACACTCTGAAGCGAACAAGTAAAAAAAAATGGAGATCAGGTGGAATTGAGAGATTTCTGCTGTTACAATAGCTACATGTGCAAAAACAGTCTGTAGGTCATGAATAAGTGCTAGATTTCTAGATAATTGTGCACTTGTTCAACATTGAGTTTCATCAAGAATTCAGCCGTATTCACCTTTCGCAGCTTTGATGCCTGCTCTTCCAGGGACTTCTTGGATTCTTCATACTCCTCCTTTAGCTGTGCAATCTGGCGCCCACACTGTAAACTAGAGACACACATTTCTCATGAGCTCAAGCCACTTTAGTTTCAACAATAGGACAGATTTATATGACTTTATGAAACATTTCACACAAAAATCACAAACAAGACAAAATGACAAATGTACATTGTGCCCGATTTCCGTAAAAAACACTTACAGACTATAATAATCAAAAGTAATCCCCAAGAGCAATTTAAATGATGAAATGTTCTGGCTTCTGTTCACTAATGTGACTTCTTACAGTACAGTAGCTTGCAGTGCACTTTGGAAACATGAGGTCCTCTTGGTGTTGATGGTCGAGGTGGGGCGGGGGGGGCAACTTGGACTGGTGTGTTTGAACTCATTTATCGTCATATCCTGCAGAATAACATACCTCTCATACTCCAGCTTTCTTTCCAGCGTGGTGCAATTCTTCTTCACTTCTTTCATCTGCTCCTCCTGTTTCATGATCTCCTGCTTCAGCTCCTTCAGCTGCTCTGTTCACAAACGCACAGCAGATCGGAAAGGTTTAGTCCATGTTTGATTAACGCTTCAACGATGATTTTGTGTGTGAGAGTGCCCTCTGCTGGCCAGACAAGGCTAAAAGTCTGCCTACCTGTCAGCTTCTGGATTTCTGACATTTGGGCTGTGACGTCGCCCTGCAGCTTCATCTGTACAAACGAAAGGAAAACAAACGTTTGGCCATTCGAATGTCGTGCTGCGGGAATGTCGGCCATTCTACTCCAACGAGCAGTTGAACAGATCGTGCGGCATGTTCTGCCACTGAGGACCGAGTCAAGCAAAACAAGTTTGTCTTGTTTTCCTATGTCTGCAGGCTTCACAGCACAAACAACATGGCATCAAGGGAAGTAACAGGTTTGAATTGCAAAGCATACTAGGTCTGACTGCTAGGTGGTTGAAAAGGGAAGAATCCCACTTCACTGAACGAAACATACGTTTGAAATACCAGCGCAAAGGTTTAAAACACATTCACAGTTTTTGTCAAACTTCATACTTATCATCATCTTCATGAGCCTTAACCAAAATGAAGACTTTTGAAAGCTAGGACTTTTTTTTAAGTCTATTTAAGGCCTTACTCTTAAACAAACTAAGTTCATGTCTTTTAAGACTTTTTAAGGATACGCAGAGACCCTGATTCAAACCCAAATGTATAAATTGTTGTTTTCATTGAACTGGAATGAGCCTTTGGATCATTCGTTTTTTTAAAGAAGCCCGGCTGCTGACAAAGTGTGAGTCAATGGACTTTCAGCTGCAACTTCACCACTATACATCACAAACTCTACACACAGTACTTTTATAGGCCTCGTTTGACAGAGTCCCATCACCACAGCAATTTACTTCATGCTAGCCAGTTAGCGGTCAAACCTGGTTAAACAGGGAACGCCCTTTGATGACACTACACACGGAGACGGACACGGATGCACTGAGGAAGCGGTGACCTTAAAGCCTGATCCATGATACTGCACCAGGAGTTTTGCGAATGGGGCCTTTGATGTGTACACAAATATTTCATTGAAGGTACTGTGTAGGATTTAAGGACATCTAGAGATTCAATTGCGCCATGGTGTCGTCATAAAGCCAATCTGGGTGTACTACAGAAACTTTGGTGACCTCTCTAAGTCATAGTCATATGCATTAACCCCCCTCACTCCCACACCTGCAGGCACTCGAACCTGTTCAGCTACATGTTCTGGGTGTGGTGCATGAATCGATTCATCTGTTCAGCTGGTTTTATCCAGTCGCAAAGGTGGTAATGCATGTTGCTGGTGCGCGCATCCTTAATTTTAGGCATGCAGGGGAATCTATGGCCTGTTCAGTTTGTATTTAAATTCAGAGGGTGTTTACCGTGTCTATTTTGGGCTCCTGTAAAAACATGATGGTGCAACATGACGGCCTCGGTAGAGAGGACTTGTTCCTGATGTAAATCAAGAGGCCTCATTCACGGACTATGAAAATAACATGTTGCACATTTGAGTGACAAGGCAGCACAATTGTTTTAAAATTCCATTTCTGCAAATGTCACCTCAAATATGACACAGTAGAACTTTAATACTGTGATATCCATTCATTTATTTGACTCATATTCTGCCTGTGTTCCACTTAGTATCTTTCGATTTGGTACTTTCACTCCACACATTCTGAGGTGGTATAAATGGAAAATAAACCATTAAACAGACATCCAAATCCTCACAGGTGATGAATGTCTTTCCACGGTACAAACTGAGCAGCAATGTTAATGAAGGCAGCACCACAGCCTCATGTTTACACTCTGTATGAAGATCTATAAGCCTCGATGATTCATCCTAACACCAAATGGCTCCAGGACCATATACAGTGTGCTTTCTGAAAGCCATTTACAACTCTGCTGTCACTGCTTCCTCTGCATTGCAGGCCTCTCTCTGTCTGTAGCACGCCTCCGTGTTGAAAAAGGGTTGGGCTGTTGACAAAAGAAAGGAGTTGAACAACTGTTATTCAACACCTATTATATCTAACTTGATTACAGACTACGGGAACAGGATACTTCGGCTACTTCCAAGACACAAAAGAAGCTTAGAGTCATCTTACGATGACACGTCAACAACTACACTCTCCCACTGCCTCAAAAAACCCCACTACTGGCAGAGAGGGAATTTAGCATTAAGGAATGATTACATGCGTTTAAGAAAAACACAAAGTGCTCAGCTGAAAATGTCAGTTTGTCAAATCTTGGACTAAACAGAGAGGCAGAACGTTGCAGTTCTGAGCCATTTCCTCATTCAGTTAAAGGGCCGATCCATTCGACCGTATCTTTTCACACAAGTTAACATGATTGTTTTATCATTTCAATCAGGCAGCATACATTCACGAAGCACATGCAACCGTGAGCCCAGAGAGCTGACAGGAAATGTGAAACATTGTGGTTTTGTTAGCAAATGTTCAGCAATTCAAAGCATTGTTGTTTGTGACCCTCTGATGGATGAGGCTACTGCAGGTAAACGATAGCCATTTAATATCATGCTTGTAGCTCATGTACTTCTATGTTTTAGAACTAATTCCTGCAGCACTCACAAAATACAACGATGTCTGAGGAGATGAACATACACTCCAGCAATGAGCTACTGTCATCCATAATTGTAGGACTAATCTTCTCCAAAAAACTCCAAATGGGTTCATTTTCCTGAAGGAAAGTTGTTTTTCTGTTTGTGATCGTTCTGATATGATTTGGGAGCACGAATCCGCTTCCACTCTAAATCCTTGGATGCTGTTTATCTCTCTGGCCTCAGGGGTTGTTTACTGCTGCTTCTAGGACTCATCATGACTTCCTGTATGGAGACGTTGGGTGATTTTCTCTGTCTGTCAGACCTGATGGGCATTTCGTCTTTGCTTATCTGTCCAAAGCTCTTATGATGAGGACGCTGCCATTGCATCTTACTCTGCTGTTTGTCTGATCTCCTGGATCATATCAAACGCTTTTTCTGGAAGTTGAACATGAGTGAACAGAACAGGGGAAATCTAGTTCTCTTCTTTAAGCTCTGACCAACGTGGTGTCCGCACGTAGCATGTAGGAAATATGCTAGTTCTATTTGAATACTAAATTATAACATACATCGTCTCAAGGCACTTTACATAATTCAACCTTATTATTGCATCTCAAAAAGGTGTTTGCTTTGTCCATCAAGGAGTAGTGTAAAAACAACATGGCAGCCTCCATAAAGGGGACCCACACTTGATAGAATTTATAAAACAAAACGGCTTATTATACAGGAATTTTTTAAAACAGTACATTCAGGCGATTATAAAAAACTGAAATCATCAGTGTGATTTTCCTATACTATCTTTCTGTCAATAGAAATGGGACAATTACGTAAAAGTCATTTTAAGCAGTTATTTACCATGACTGTGAATAGAGACCGGCGCTCAATGACATCATAAGTTACAATGAAGGCAATGAAGGCTTTTTTTCCCTCCACAGTGAAGCTGCTTTGGATTGTTCACACAGGAATATTCTTTGTATAGAGTTACTATATGTCACAGCTCCTGGGACTGTACATGCACACTGGGGAGCAGCAGTGCTTTGTCTGTGTAGTAAAACAAGCATACGACGAGAACACACAGACGAACGACGCCTGTCCGTGGAAAATACAACGAGTCAGACACCATGCAAAGTAGAGGGAAACGTTCCCCTTGTGTGTTGTCTTAAGGTCTGGTTCCCGGGAAGATGAGCTCACAACCAGTCAATGATCAAAGGCTGCTGGGGCTCAAAAGCCATTAAGTGGCTGGCTGGAGCCACTGAGCAGGACCAAACCACAAGAATGGCCTTGTGGGGAAGATTGAGGAGGAATATAAAGGCTGTTAAGATTACGTATGACTTTTCAAATATTAGGATAAAACAACTTCTGGCGGCAAATGCAATCATACCTTTTTTTTTTGGCAGTAAGATCATAGAAATGAGTTCCGTTTCGATTCATACTGAAGACGAGTGGGATATCTAACTGTCAAATTCAAAAGATTTGAAGTGGTATGGATGCAAAGTAAAGTGAAACGTTGCTATGACATTTTAGTTCCTGGTGATATTCAAAAACGTGTGAGGCGGCTGGCATTCTAAAAAACAAAAACAAAAAAAACCCTGCAGGGTAACTCAATCCAATATGTGACGCATGGCCAATGACAACAATATCACAACAGAGCTATTCTGCTCCAACCAATATATTGCAAGCGACGGTGGCAAGATCTGATCTGGTGAGATCTCACAAGATCAAAACATGATAAGAGTTCTCGGCGTGACACGGCAGCCTCACAATACGACGACTCATCTGCCGATTCCCACTCCGGCACAATGAGAAGCACCTGCCCCAGGAAACTGGTTCCACAATGGAACTCACAAAGGAAGACTGACAAGACACGTTGCACAGCAGCCAGCATTTTTGCTCGTCCCTGGAATACATTTTCCTCACTGATACTTTCTTTAAAAAATACTTTTGTTCTGAAGTCGGCATCATGTTCCCTCTATGGTACGACCGTGCTGTCTCGAGAGCGGCGAGTATCGGCGCACCACTGACTGAAGGACAGTCATGTAACAATACACTGTGGTATCTGTCCAACTGAATGCTACAAAATGGAAGAGTTCAAGTCTAAGATGAATTGTTCCTGTATTCGCTGCAGTTTCAGTGGTGTTGAACTGAAATCTGGAAAACTACATTTTCATAGAAAACTAAACATCAATACTTGGCGCCACCATATTGATAATTACATCTCATTGGTCAGGACAAGGATATGTTTCTACATTGGTATGAAACTACTCCTCAAAAGAAAAAAAACATAGAGGATCAGACCAGAGGTGAAAGTTTAAAATGCCCAGGTGAATGAGTTACCCACCGAGTCTTGAGATCCACGTGTCTTTTGCCACTTGCTACTTCACACTATTCAATAGAAACCATTGTCTTTATCATAATGCTCATTAATATCTTATTTTAAAAACAGGTGAGAGCTAATCTCATTCATAAATCAGAGTACACAAACTTTCAAGGTGTACGCTCCCTCTGACGCATAGTGTGGAGATTATAATACGCAGGTGAAGCAATATCATGTAATCCTAAAATAAACTTGCTGATTTGTTGGAATGACAGTTGAATACACAATAATATCCCTGTACTACTCCCCCTCTGTCCCAATTCAAATACCAGGGATTAAAGCTTAATGTGCAAAGAAACGTCCTACTTAAAATAGTATGTGACGTTATTGATATTCATGGAAAAATCTTCAGAACTTCCCAGCTATGTGTTACGTGTATTCCAGAGTATGTTGTAATTTGATCAATAGAAGTGATGCAGATTTGAATATGAAGCAGAAAATAGATGTGAGGATAAATCGATTCAGAAGTTATTCATTTGGAGTTCATATATCAATTGTACATAAAAGGTAGTTGTGATGTCTGAATCAGGTGTGTTTAAGAATACGCCACCTTCACCTTTAATCCCAATAAAATGAATCTGAACAATGTAATAACGTAATATTTACGCGAACTCTATACTTACATTGCTTTTGATGTGTATTTGGTAACGATGACCTCATCGCCAATGTACCTTTTATAACAACTATTGATACAAGCTGATAGCTGAAAATCATTTACTTCCCTGCTCTACACGGAACTGACTTATCATTGTGACTGTCAACTCAATTTGTCAGAGATTGATAAGAAAATAAATAACCAAACACTGGCCTGTGAACAAATGGATGGAATCTTATTGGTCAGGAGGAGATTCAACTGTGATATTTATCGTCCAGTTGTGTGAAGTGGAGTGAGGTAGGATCGTTTCTGACCTTCACACAATGTATAACTTAGATTGCTACAATAAATATCATTTTATGTCCCTTCCCTTCACTGAATCAACAGGCCTTTGATACTGTCAGCAGACTTTGTCTGTGATAAGTGACCATTGCATAACTTTATACTGATAGTCATCTGCTCTCTGCTGTCAGCTCACTTCCTCACTTGGGTCTCAGTGTCCGAAACACTTCAAATAGTTCCTCTTACAATCTGTTATCAACACTAAACCAATGTTACAAAACTCCCCTCCACCTCCACCACCACCACCACCACACCCTGCACCGGCCGGTACCTTCTCCTCCGTGCACTTCTTGATGAGCACCTCCCGGGCCTGCAGCTTGCCCTCCAGGACGCTGTAGTCTCCATCCTTCTGGTCGATCTGCTTCCTGTGCGTGTCCACCTGCACCATCAGCTCCGAGTTGCGCTTCTCCAGGCGGCTCCGCGCCGCGTCCGTGCGCTTCACCTGCGACTGCACCTCGGCCAGCTCGTCCAGCAGCCGCCCGTGCTTGTTGGACACCGTCCAGTAGTTGAACGACAGGATGGCGATGATCACCATCAGGAAGATGAGGATGAAGGACGGCAGGCGGCCTCCGCGTCGGTTTGCGCCGAACCCCACCATTTCCTCCCCCACGCCGTTTTTGTTAATAATGAAAAAAAAAAAAGGAAAAAATAAAATAAAAACCCAACCCCTCGAACGTGTACGCGGGTGTCGCAGCCTCTTCACAGAACCCGGTGCGCGTGCTTCTCTCCCGGTGTCAAACACATCCGTCTACGTGACATGCCGTGGATCTGCGGCAGGAACGCAAACACGCAAACACACACTTACACAGTCCTGAGTGGAAGGGACGTCGTCCACATCTCTAGCGAGCCTCACGCGCCGCCCTCCTTCCGCACACTGGACATATTCGAGTCGGAGCGGCCGCTCCGTCCCGCGTCGGTGGGTGAAAAACGCCCGCGGGGACGTGGCCTAGCTCAGCTGGCAACGTTGCACACAGCGAGGCGAGACGTGGACACACACCGCACGGCTCCGTGGCACCGAGCGGAGGGAGAGCGAACGGCACACAGCTAGCTAGCCGCGCGCTGTTAGCCACATGCTAAAAGTCTTCCGTACGCAGCGGCTCCACCTATGACAAGTGTTTACACTGACACGTTTGCCTCCTTCGAGCACACAATACACGTAAACGCAGCGCACCCGCCGACTCCGAACCTTACGTCAACGTTAGCTAGCATCACACGTCCAGCACCACTCGGTGACTTACTATGAGCTAACAGATGCAACAAGGCGACCAGTTACACCCAGGGCGACCCGCCGCGTCTCTCCTTGGGTAGAACGGAAGTGTTCCCCGCAGCATAATAAATCAAATACGACGAATCCCGGACTATATTTCAAAATCTGAATCTGCACAAGTCGCAGCTCATTCACCAGACCCGATTTCTGCGCTGCGTCAAGCTACTGTGGCCAGCCCGAGTCATTTCCGCTACCGAGGCACAACTGCATTTCAAAATAAAAGCATGATCCGCAAGCTGTCACGTCTCAAGATCATGATAATGATAATAAACTTTATTTGTGTAGCACACGTCACACAAACGTTGCAGCTCAAGGTGCTTTACAATCAAAGGAGGAGCATTGAAAAGGAACACAAGAGCATTTCCAAACGTGACAGATGTGAAGGAGATCAAATAACTATGAAGAAGACTACAATTTGAAAGCTTAGGCTAAGTTTAAGCTAAAACTGGACTAATGTGCTCTTGCCTCCTGGTTCTGGTCAACAACTAAGCAGCAGAGTTTTGAATAAGCTGAAGTCTCTCCGTGGTACTTTTGAGGAGGCCTGTAAAAAGCACATTACAGTCATCAAGTCTGCTTGAGATGAAGGTATGTATTCGTTTGTCAGCATCTTTTTGACTGATAAATGCTTGTACCTTGGCTGTGTTTCTAAGGTGGAAGAATAATGTCTTTATCACCTTATTTATGTGGGACTTGAAGTTAAGATCTGAGTCTAATACAACGCCAAGACTATTGACCTCAGACTTAATCAATGGAGCCAACTTCCCCAGATTGCTGGACAGCTTTTCTCTTTTTGTTTTGGGGCCAACAAACAGAATTTCTGTTTTGCCTTCATTTAACATTAAGAAATGATTGCTCATCCAACTGTTCACAGCCACGAGACGATTAGTGATGGAGTTTATCGCTGCAGCATGGTTTGGTTCAGCAGATGTATACAGTTGTGTGTCATCCGCATAGCTATGCTCTCTGATGATGTCACCAAACGGCAACATGTATAATGAGAATAATAACGGACCAAGACAACTCCCCTGTGGAACTCCATAACAGTTGTCATGTTCCATGGATGCATGATCTCCTGGACTGACACAGAACCGTCTCCCTTTAATATGTGATTTAAACCAGTGTAGCACACAGTCAGTAAGGCCAACCGATTTAAGGAAGACGTTTATTTGCACGGATACTATTCTCACAAGTACCTTACTAATGAATGGGAGGTTTGCTATTGGTCTGTAGTTGCTTTGTGCATTGCTATCTAGGTTGGGTTTCTTCAATAAGGGTTTTACAACAGCTGCTTTGAACGCGTCTGGAAAAATGCCAGTTTAAAGTTATGTGTTTATAATTGTTAGAACGTGACTTGATACACTGTCCAACACCCGTTTACAGAATGCTGTGGGCACATGAGGTGAAAGTTACATTCAGTGACGGTCTTACAAAGCTCAGATAATGTAACGCTGGTGAATCTCCCCATGGTTGTATCGTGTTTACAGGATTCGCTAATTTTCATGTTTGCCTTGGTACCTGATAGGTCAAATATTATGAATGAAAACCTCCATTTTCACTTTAAACACGGCACATCAGTTTAAAGCCAAAGATAACGGCACTAAAATACCAGAAGAGCAGCATTGGTTGGAGAAAGAAACGAAAAGAAAAGTTATGGTATTGGGTTAAAAATGTATTTATTTGATTGAATTATGAATAAAACCTAAAAAATATATCTTTTTTCATTTTACTATTTTGATCAGCTGTTTTTTAAAGGTCCAGTGTAAACAGTTTAGGACACGTGAAATAATTATATTGACATTTGTTTGAGTGTAAAATCATCTGAATGACTGACTTGTTCTATTCACTCCAAAATGAGGCCTTTGTATTAATGTCAGGAGCAGGTCCTTTATGGAGGCTGCCATGTTGTACGACCGTCTTTACGGTTGCCTTGAACGGACAAACAGCTTTTGATGTTTTAATGATGAATGAGGGCTACTACAGATCCTCCTTTGTGAATGGAAACAAGGTATGAGGTCAGGGGGATCGAGCTGCAACATGCAACCTCACCACTCACCACAAGATATCGATACATCCTACACACTGTACCTTTAATAACAATGAGCAATTAGATCAACACTCAGCGGGTGTAGTGTTCCAATTATTTCGACACGTTATGAAATAGAGGAAACAAACCACCAGATACAAACTCAGATTTTATTGTAACACTGATAAGAATCGCAACACAATGAGGTCAGTTAAATAATCCACACCTGTGATGTTTTGGAAACCAGCGTCACCACAAAATATTCACCACCCCATCATCAACACTTCCACAAAGTCTGCAAACAATGGCTGGTCTCTCTTCCCCCCCCCCCCCCCCCCCCTCCCCCCCCCCCCCCCCCCCCACCACCACCTTCATGTTCAGTTCACAGTTCAATACAAACATATTTCCCTCTGCTTTGAATGAGGACATGAGGAATACTGACTGAGCAAGAAAAGAAAAAAAGGTCTTCCAGTCACAGAGTCAAACTTACCGGATGTACATTTGTGTCATTTCTTAATAGAGATGAGAGTCAGTAGAAAAAAATCCCCTGAGGGAGAAACATTCTTTTTGATTTTCGGATGAGAAGAAGCCTCTACAGACGCTGGCAGGCTCAGTCTGAGTTTGCTACCATCTCTGCTGATGACTTGGCACGGTCTCACAGGGCACTAGGAGATACGGCGTGAGAGCATTTCAGTTTGCCTATACTGCCGACTCACTGTACAAATAAATGATCTGACGGAGTCTGATGACTTCACAGACATCTGCTGCCCCGCGCGCCACCTGTCTGCGACTCCGGCTCCCTGAAATGCCCTCAGAGTTTGTTTTTTTCCTTTTTTTTTGTTGTTTTTTTTCGATCCACGTCCTTGTCGTGAGAAAAAGGTCAGAGAATAGTCTCTCTGTATTCGAGGCTTTGTTCAGAGGCGGGGGAGTCCAGGGGGTCGGTGGAGGTGCTGGTTGTCTGCGGCAGGTGTTTGGGACGGCACGGGGAAGGGGACGGCGATGAGCTCAAAGCGCCGCAGCTCTGGAGGTGGAGGTCCTCGTGGTCTCGTTTCCTGGGGCTGCCTATGATGCGCTGAGTCATCACCTGAACAGGAGACATTCACCATGAGACGCATGTTCAAATCACTCACGCCACGTAAACACTTTGTCCGCGCCGATACCTGGTCGATGACATTGGCACTGAAGATGGCCTCCTCCATGTGTTTCTCATCCGACTTGATGACGCACTTGATGTTGTTGACCACCTGCTGGACCTCTGGAGGTAGACTGCAGTTCGAGTGCTCCAGGAACTTGGCCACCAGGATCTTGGTGTCCTTGTACATCTTGAGGTCGGCCAGCGAGTGCGGGCGCTCGTGGGAGGAGTTTGTGTGAGGGGCTCGGGTTTTGAGGGGGGCGTCGCTTTTCTTCTCGCCTTTCTGCTGCTTCCTGACGCCGAGGGAGGCCGATTTATCTCCGACAACCTCGGCTGAAACCTCTGTGGACGCAACAGAGAGGAGGTCGGATGATATTTAAAACAGCATCTACAGACATTTGATGTCGATAGTGGCACCGGTGGCAGGAAGGGAACACACACTTGCACTTGTGTGCGAGTGAGAGTACGAGACAGATAGAGGGGTGACTGTTTGTTTGTGGACTCCATATCTGAACGAGTACACACTGTTGCTGCTGTGTCAGAGCGTATTAACCAGTCAAAGACAGCGCAGGTGCTCGGGACTAAAGGGTCAGAAAAGAGCACACACGTCACGTGCGTGACACTGCTGAGTCACATCACACAGCAAACAAGTCAGTTGGGAAATGTCTGTTGGCATTAAACTGTAATTTCAAAGAAAACAGCTGCAGAATGCACCTTTATGTAACGATGACGCAGCCACCTGTGATCATATTTGAAATCATTTCCTGTCACTAAATTAACACACTTTCAGTTGAACGTTCAGTTCAGTCAACATCAGATTACTATTCCAGCACAAATCTACACACATCAGGTAACATGATGCCAATACAGGAGCAGCACGACTCCCAGTTCAAACCCTGTAGAACAGCCTGTGTCCTTCATTGTAGTAGTTTGGATGTTCTGGTGTCTTTGTGACTCATCTCCAGCTACTCTGACTCAAAGACATTCACGTTATCCTTTGAATTCAGATTAGATGCTTGTACCTTGCTCTGGTGACGTATGAGCTGAGGCTCCTGCGGCAGGGTTAGTGGCGGAGGCGCAGCCACTGTTTTCTCCTGTAGAGGGCGACAAAACTCTTAGTGTGGACCGACAGAGCAGTCAACGGTTGTGAGTAAGTAGGGGATAATGACATCTTTAAAAATAATATATATATTAATGACCGAAAACAAAGTAACAGACAATTAACAATAATCCAAAATGATAAAGCAAATGCTGATGTTGGGGAATCCACAACAACAACAAGAAAATCATAATTCCCTGCTTGAAAAATTATTTTTCAATCCCCAAACAACAACTGATCAAATTCCCGAGATTGAAATATCAGTAATGTAAACTGTAGTTTACAACATGACCTTCATGACCATCTTAATCCCACTTACTTCCTGTTGCCGAGGAGCAGGAGATGGGGTCACTGGTGGAGCGGACGATGCGCGCCAGCTTGCGGTACTTCCTGGCCGCTCGCAGCCCCCGAGGCCTCTCTGAGGGCGAGTAGCCGCTCTGAGCCGAGGTAGACGGGGGTTGCGATGTCGAGGATGGCGACCAAACACTGAAACACAGCCTGGAGCCTCGTGTTCTGCTGGGGGGGGAAGGAGACGGAGACACAGCCAGGGGGCTGATGGCCGAAGTTCCACCGGAGGAGGCCACAGAGGTGGGGGAACAAGGCTGAGGCGGAGGGGGGATGGCGACGGGGAGCATGAGCTTGCGGCTCATCATGCGCGCTTTGATGAGGGAGTGTGGCGAAGGTTTAGGCGGCTCCTCTGGCAACTGTTTGGCCGAGGCGAGCTCGTCACATATGTGCGCCGCGGCGCTGAGTTCCTCGCCGCGGCGTGTGTTCTCCGCGGAGTCCTCCTGGTCCAGGTTGCTGAAGTTCTCCGAGGACCAGTCCGGCGAGCGCTCCAGGGACTCCTGGGTCTGTGACGACTCGCTGTATCCAGTGTCACTGGGCCGAGCGTCCATGTTGGTCAGGCCCCGGTGGCAGCGCGACGACTCGCGCGTGCAGAGCTCCAGGCTGGTGCAGCTCCCGTCAGTGGGGGCAGCCTGGCCGTAGGGGGACAGGTCCGAGCCCTGGACCTCCAGGGAGCACAGGTCCTCTGACGAGCAGGTCTGGTCCTGGTCGGCCACCTCTGACACCATGAGCGAGGCGCTGTCCACTGAGGCTGACGACGCGGAAAATGGAAGTTCAGACACAGCAACCACATCCAAAAACAAGTGAACAACAGGTAAACAACTTCCTGCGATGCTCCCCCAGTGTTTACCCTGAGTGCTAAGACCTGCAGTGTTCCTTTCGCACAAGCTGGACTCGGTGGCTTGTTGCTCCATGCTGGTTGTGACCTGTGCAGAGGAGATGAGTGGTGAAGGACAACAACACCACCACCAACAACAACAACAACAACAACAACACTGTTTGCATGAAAGAATCTCAGCCAATAAAGGAGATGAGTGGAGGAAGTTAGGTTGGCAATATTACAGTGCATTTAGTGGTACAGCTACTGCAATAGCACGTAATGGCCTGTAGAGGGCTCTGTAAGACCACAGGCCTATAAAAGAACATTGGGTGCATAAAAGGAAAAAAATAACACAGAAATGAATGTTTTTATGTGGCTTTGCAAACGTCTCCTTCGAGATGTTTCATAGATTCACATACAGCCACGTTTGGCTCATGAGATCCTGTATGTGATCTTCAGCCTGGGATCATTATCTGCATGTTTGCTGCTGTCTGACTCCTCTCACTCAATCGATCACTGCCTGATTCCATTAGTTATTTACAGCAACTGTTTATCTACTGCAGGTAAGAGAATCCTCTGGGGGACTGCTGAAGGACAAGCCTCAGGACGGAGGTGAACACATCCATGGATGTAAGACGTGTGTTGTGGAAATACAGGATTCACAGATTGAGGCGTCAGTGATGTAAGAGAGGAGAAATGAAGACTTGCATTTTTCCCCCAAATTGAATTAATGTTAATATATATTTGAGCTTTTAACTGAACATTTAAAGCTGTTTTTGAAAGTATTTTACATTCTTCTTTTTTAAATGACAAATTTGAAAATACCTTGATTGATCATGAGATGGTAAATTTACATTTTCACAACAGGACCTGTGCTCTGTAACAGCATCTTATTCATATTTCAGATTCAGACTCTCGATAATTGATCTTAAGCTTAAATCCCATGTATCTGAGGAAGTAATCACGTCAAAACGTACATGTGTTAAAAATCTAACTGACTGATACAATGTGTTCAATAACTCCTGATGCGCAAGACCTTGTTGTACTAACTCCCGCTCATAAGAAAACGTACGAATATCAAAGTTGAAGTCCATATGTGCAGCATAGTCTGTCCGCTCCTCACCTGGCTGGCAGGAGTCTGTCCCACCACAGACTCATAAGGAGGCGGCAGGTCAGTTGGGTACAGGGTCCCTGGGCTGTTAATGGGCACCCCATAAATGGCACTGAAGGGCGAGTGGGGGAAGTCCAGGTGCAGCCCCCTGACAGAGACACAAAGGGATTTACTGGTAAACACAGTCTGCAGGATGTTTCACATACAAATGTATACATTCATGAAAAAGCAATCATCATGAATCATCTTCAATGAGCCTTTCGACGTGTGTGGTCGTGCGTTTATCCGCGTTTTCCTGGGCGGCAACGTTTGGAAACGGTGGCGGTTCATCTAATTAGCTGGCATTTCTACAACAGATGTAACATTACTTCTGTTACTTGGCAGAGGAGGAGGAGGGGCCAACTTTCACGTACAGTATTTATATATATATACATACATGAAAGTATAGTATAGAGACAGTATAGAGATCTTAGAGTACAGTAGTGGCACATTAAATATCGTAACCACGTCAAAATGCAGCCCATTGTCTATTAAAAGCACCGAGAAAGAGGGGAAGAGAAATATCCTCCTGACTCTGACTCTGCACTCTCAATGATTTAAACAGGCTCTGTATTATTCTGTGAGCACCGCCGCCGTCTCATACGGTGGCAATTAGGAGCACGCAGCCATGCTCGCAGTAATATCTTTTAATTACAAACCCATTCTCCGCCAAAGTGGCAGAGCATGAAATACAACCCCAGCGTTTCCACCAATCATCCGATGCATGATGATGTCATGACACATCGCTGGCCCCCGGGGCAGGGACACCATAAATGCTTCCTCTGCCTTGTTTATATTTATGGCATAATTGTTAAACAGATGTGGCTTCCTGCCAAATGGCTGCATCAGCAGCTCTCTCCCTCTCTCTCGCTCTCTCTCCCTCTCTCTCTCTCTCTCTCTCTCTCTCTCTCTCTCTCTGGCAACACTGAGGGAATGGAGAGAGAGTGACAAGGGGGGGAGGGGGTCAGCCAATGTTTCACGACAGCTGAGAATCGCCACGACGACGATGATGTCGCAGCTGCTGAACGGAGGGAAAAGCTCAGAGTTCTCTGCATGTGACGCTCGCAGTCGGATTGTAAACACACACATGCCACCGCTGCTTAATGTGATGGATTTGGATTTGTCTCTGGAGGTTAATGTTGGTTTTGGCATCTGTGTCGTTACCTTCTCACGGGAAGTTACAGGACGGTTGGTCCACATAAAATACGAATCTTTTAATCCAGCAGATACTGGGTGTCAAAGGAATCACTTATTTTCTTTTAGTCAAGCCTGAAAGTTATTATAGCACTTAGCGGAAAGTCAATAGATTCTTTGCGCTGGCTTTTGTGAGATAAGCGCTGCAGCAAACACAAGTAATACAAATATAATACTCATATATTTTATATATATATATATATATATATATGTATTTCTTATTAATCATCAAAAATTGACCACTGTGATGCTTTGTGTGATTATTACAAGTCAAAGCTGATGTTAGACTGTTAATGACCCACAACACCAGTTCATTGTCACAACCACAGAAATCTGCATCGCCCATGACAGGCGACAGTAAACCAAGCACACAGATCTTTTACACAGAAACATCCTGCGGGCCGGACTGAACCACCCGGTGGTCCGGGTTCTGGCCCGCGGGCCGTATGTTTGACAGCCCTGGTACAAGCCCGATCACTAAAGTCTGACAGGCTTGTGACCAAAATGACTTTCAAAACAACGATCAACGAACAATTGTCTTGAAACTTAGGAAACTGAAAGTCAGGCAAACTGAAATCTGCATTTCATGACTCATTCCTGCAGAGCTCTGTTAAAACGATCAAGTTGTTATGGACTTCATCCTTTCAGCTTTTCCAATGCGAAAGCCTCTGTTTCTATTCGATGCTGCTCCCTCCTGAGACCTCTCAGCCTCGGGTGTCTGACCTCTCCGCCCCGCGATCAATTCTTCGTATAAGTTTGCTCCTTCCTCACTTTATGACCATTTTGATTTCACAGTCCAGCACCTGATTCATTACTCCGGGTGTCTGCGGAGCGGCGAGCGGGGAGAGGCAAGGAAATGTTATAGGTTCCAAAAAAATGAATCCTGAACAGTCTTAAATCTTCAGTGTGAGAGTTCTCGTGGCACTGGGCCGTGAATGAGTGATCGCCAACAGGAACCAGCAGAACACATCTCAGGAACCAGTCGACATGCCGGATTTTTCATAAAGTTATAGAGAATTACATTGAATTAGAAAGAGTATTTCACCTCCAACAGGAGCAGTAACACAGCCACCATTAAAACTAGTGGCTTCTATTCAATTTAAAGGTCCAGTGTGTACGATTTAGACGAAGTTACTTCTATTTCTATCGGCAGATAAATAGTGATGTTTATACGAGTGTATCGTCATTACCTTAGAGTAAGTCCTTTACATATACACCAGGAAATGGTCATCTCTACGCAGGCTGCCCTGTTACACCATCATGTGGCCCAGACTGGACAAACTACAGATCTTTTGAGTTCACACACTGTCCCTTTCAGAGTTAGAAGGATTGCCCTGTGCTCTGGGGCCGTAGGAGGCATAAATGCTTTTCAAATCGGTTTTAAAATGAGACTTTAAAACAGCGTACAATCACCCTGCTTTCAAACTACTCAAATACGCATCTGAGGGACCTCCAGTGTCTCAGGTGTGTTCCCCCAGAAGTGCCCACATTTGCCAGATGCACTTGAATACTTCGGGGCGCACCGATCAAAGATGTGACGCTGATGAGGAACATGCTTTGCCACTCACCTCTGCCCGTCCATGGAGGGGGTGCAGGTGTACTCCGGGGGGTAGTACGGCGGAGGAGGGATGGGAGGGATGAACTCATCAAAGTCCAGAGTTTGGTGGAGGATGGTTCCGTGGGGGGTCATGCAGTCGGCGTTCAGAGCTCGGGCTCTGTGCGGCATGAACTGAAAAACAGCAGAAAAAGAGGCGTGAGTCTTTACCTCTAAAAACCCGCGCTGCGCGGCAGCGCCCCCTTTGCTGTCATTACAGGCAGGCGCACGCACTCAGAGTGCTGCTCCTCCCCTCTCCCCACTCTAACTTTAAAGTGGGACAACTTTCCAGCCGTTGCTTCCCTCGTCTCCCGGCCGCCGCGGCCAATATCGACGAAACCTACCGCGCTAAATAAAAGGTGAGCGCCTCACGTGGCGAGTGGGACGGCTGGAGAGAAGACACGCCGCTTTTGTCCTTTGACTTCACTGTGGATCGATGGCCGGACGCCGCCGGCTGCCTCAGCTCGCCGCCTCCTCTCTGTATGGTCCTTTTCCAATCGCACACGGATCCGCCGATGCGTGTAAGTAACATGTGTTCCCACTTCATCCGGCGTGAGAGCAGATCTGCAGAATTAGCAGCGGAGTGTATTTATATCTACAAGTGTGCGGCATCGCGGCGCTCTCGGAGTGATTTGTCTCAGATAATCTGTTGAGCGGCGGAGCGGAGGCTGCTGCAAATTGAGGCCCTTTGTCAAGATGAGAGTCATTTTCTAATTTCCATTTTTTAATTTCTGTGTAATTTCAGCGGCCTCTGATGAATCCATCTTTCTTCTTTTACAGCCGCATTTTGCGCGAACCGGCACTAAAGCGCAAAGACATGTTTCTTATTTCCGTGATCCTTCCCGGACATTTCAGAAAAGTCCCGGTGTTGCTGTTTGTCGCTGCGAGCGAGACGGATGACACGTTCGATACTATTAATAAAGTGACTGCGACACGACGGCGACAGAGTGTTCACAACTGCTTCTCCAGGATGCCACTGACTTCGACTGAACCGCGTCCGGCAGCCGGGTCGAGGTTACTGCTGGGTCACTATCACCATCTCCGACACCATCGCAGTTTCAACTCCTTCACATTTGCCACATCCTGTTGTTCGTGTTCCTCCACCCTGTCAGCCGTTAATGTGCAAAGCGTCGCGCTGGTGTGAAGCACAATGGGAGCTGGACACGCTAATTTCCCTCATTACTGACGAGCATTCGGCTGCTGGTAGCGCTTTCGCGGCTCCACATGTGAAATGACACAACGGGGTCAGGTTGAGAGTGATGTGTTTGGTCGCGTCCTTGCGCACCGAGAGGTCCCGTGGTGTTCGACCTTCTCCGTGAAGGTCACGGTTTGGTGGATTCAAGAAAATCTTTTTTTCAACCTTATTTGCAACCAGCATCTTCCCTGATCTGTGTGTGTGTGTGTGTGTGTGTGTGTGTGTGTGTGTGTGTGTGTGTGTGTGTGTGTGCGTTAACTGGACCATTAGTGTGTTCAGCCAAGAGATAACAAAGTCAGCCATTGTCCCCTCCGTCGCACTCACCATCTGCAGCACATCAGTCGAGACCATCTGCATACAGCACATGGCCGTGGCCAGAGCACACACAATGGTGGAGATGACGTTGAGGGCGCACACGCTGAACAGCAGCTCCTAATGTAGAGCGGGGGGGGGGGGGGGGGCAAGGGCGGGAAGAGGCCGGGGGGGGGGGGGGGGGGGGGGGGGGGAGGAAGAGGAGGAAGAGGCTGTGAGAGAGGCAGTGAACACTTAACATTATGAACCTTTTCTAAATAAACAGGATATAAGAGCGAGGCGAGGTGAATGTGGAGTAAAGGAAAAAAGCGAGCTCTGTTACAGCGAGGATAAGAAGGTGAAAGAGGCGGCGCTGACGTCAGCAGAAAGGTAACCAAGTATAGAGAGACTCGATGGGGGGTGGGGGTGGGGGGGGCACTGCAGTACAGAGAACACCTCTCCCCATAAGGTGTTTGCTGTGATGACGACACAGCGCTGAAAACACTCTGATCTGCGCTGTATTTAAAAGACATTTCAAAAAGTCTGGGGGAAAGAAAACGCCATGTCTTTATATTTTACAGCTTGACAAACAAATTCAATTACAGCCGGTCAAATCCTCCAAGGTTAAGCATGAGCCCACACATTTATGATATTGTGGTAATGCAGTGAATAGCGGGGGGGGGGGGGACACCAGTATTGAACCTGTCAGCAAAAAAAAATGTGCAGGGTGGCCCCGCACCCGGAATCAGAGTAAAGACTCATGACTGCAAGTCCCATGATGATGCTCTCTGGGCAGGTGCACATTCAACTTTAACAAGGTCCATTTGTAAGAAAACACAGCAAACAAATGATTCTAATACATATCACATATAAACCGAGCTCCTGGAGAGAAACAACAGCACCATGAATTCATAGGCTCTGAGAGTAACAGCTGTTGGGTGCACAGATGAACGGGAGGATGGTCACGCAGGGAGAAATGTATGTATCCGCATTCAATAGCAGGAGGTAAGGATGCTCATTTTTAGCTTATTCAGGGGCGGAGCCAGGGGGTGGCCAGTGGTGGCCAAGGCCCCCACGATTTATGAAAACTGTTTGACTGATCACTGACGTTCGTTGAGCGATGTAGATTTTGTGACACATTAAAACTTGCTTTTAAAACATGTGTGTCTCCCAACAGAGGAGTTCATTTTCCAGAGAGCAGCAAGAACGGCAAAAAAAACAAAAACAAATGCAAACAATTATCGACACAGTGGGAGGAGCCCTGCGCGCAGCAGTGTCATCTAAGTGAATGAATAAGTAGAAGTACGTGCACAGTGGGTCTACGTGAGAGCTAAAGGTGACTTTGACTGGAATATAAACGTTCAGCCAGACTTCGAAAACAGATAAAACCAAAACACACATCGAATCTCCCGGCGCTCCATAAATAAAACACAGAGACAGCACAAATAGTCGAGATCTCCCACGTAGGAAAGAAGTGCTCGGTTCAGCCTGTTAAAAATATCTCTAAAGCCAGACGTGTCGGCTTATCAACAACCCAAAAACAACCAACACATAGACAGAGTGGGGGGGGGGGGGAACACATTGAATCCTCTGGCACCAAGACAGCGAGAGTGTAGCTGACATTAATATTACAAGCAGCGACCACTTTTATAGTCAATTAGATTCCCTTGACTTTATCTCTTGCTTCTCTTCTCCCCGTTTCTACAAGAAGCAAACATGAAACAGACACAGTGGGTGAGTGAGTTATCTCCTCTCAATGTTACACTACACTTACATCTGTAAAGTCACTTGTCCTTGACACCTGCTGCCCGTGTTTGCTTCTGGAGTGGCTTTGAAATGATTCAACGCCTGTGGCTTGATGGGCGGCAGTGGCTCAGTGGTTAGAGCCTCGGGAGGCCAAGGTCACTAGTTTGAATCCCGCTCGGACCCCGCCGCAGTGTCACCGGCCCCGACAATGACACCCTGATGCGCACTAATAGAATAAGTGGTTGAAGATGACATGACATGACTTGACATGACATGGCCTTTGGCTGGATGTTATCGAGCTAACTCGAGCAGGCGCTAAGATAAGGATAATGTTCTGGGTTAGATCCTGATGTGGTTCTGCCTTGGCTCGTGTCCCACCCATCCGCAACATTCCATTTGTCCATCGCACTACTAAAAACCCATATGAAACATAACAGGGTCCGTCTGTCAAATTCAATTCACTCATACACATATCATGATAAGATAATAAGCAGGCTTATCATCAAACATAAGACCATTACTGATGTGGAGGAGAGAGAGAGAGAGAGAGAGAGAGAGAGAGAGAGAGAGAGAGAGAGAGAGAGAGAGAGAGAGAGAGAGAAAGAGAGAGAGCGGGGCCGAATCTTTATGATATTTTCTTTGAAATATATCAAAACACATCAAAACATCTCAGACATTCTCCTGCTAATACATTTACGGCCATTAAATAAAACATAACAACATGAGCATTTATGTGAAATGACTGAACATGGCTATCTGGAAATGTAACAGTACTATTCCTACAACAGAAGAGACATCAGAACATTTTCTTTTTGGACGCTGGTCCGTGAATGAGGCTTCTACCTTAAGTGGATTCAGGAGGCGCGGATAATTAGCATTGACATTAAAAGCCTGTCTCGTGCGTCTCGGCTCAGAGAGGACAGATGTCGCCCCCTGCTGAGATGTACAAAGGGTGGTGGGTTGTTTTAAGAGGAGGATTCTGATCAGATCTTCCAATTCACTTCATTCCTCTTTAAAACACTGGGTATTGACTTTGTTAGTTCTCCCGCCCTGAAACGTGTAGTAAATACAGTTACCAGCAGCCAAAGATGGAGTCTGTGTGAGCTGGAAGTTAACAGCAAACCGAAGGCGCCAGCTGGAATCAGAGAGGTTGAAGTTGTGCGGCGCCAATTTTTAAATGTGACTAACTCATGTTTGTCTTGGACGCTGACATTTTTGGATCATGCTTTGTGTTGGTGGGAGACGAGGAGGATTAGTGTATGAGCTCATGTCTGTCTGACATTTCAAACACAGAAAATCCAAACTGACTGAAATTACTACACATCAATACAAGAAATAAATATTTTCAATATGACAATTTCCTTTTGCCTCTCCAAATTCTTTTGGGATTCTTTTTCGAATAGATTCAGAAATATCCGCATCTAGGTGCAATACCAGAATGACAATGATGTAGTACATATGCCAGGCCAGTAGGTGGCATTATAACTTGTGGTGCTTTTCAACACTGCTACTCACATTCACACAGATATGTACGACACTACTATAAGTTCCACTTCTTCTACCACATGCTCGCACACACTTGGCTGTCGATCAGGAAGTGCAAGTAAGGGTTGTCACGGAAGGTCAGTGGTTCCATCCCCTGCACCTCTTATCTCACCTCCACGTTGTCCTTGGACAAGACTGAACCCAAAATAGCCCCTGATGTCAACAGTGTATGAATATAAGAGCACTGTGATGATGATTGCGTGAATGTAAAGCACTCTGAGCAATCAATACGGAGTTTATATACACTCCACTTACCGTTCACACATTATCAGGACAGCCGTCAAAGGGAGAATCAAAGGTTTAGCGCGTCACCTAAGGACCCAGTGAGACACTGGCTACGAACCACTAACCACCTGAGTTAGACCCACTCCAACCCCTGTGCCACAGAACTCTGGTGTGTGTATAAATGTGAAAAAACATCCATTCACTCATTCACACACACGATCACACTGCTGCGCATAATCATTAAATCCTTATTACCCATGCAGCCCATCCCCTCACAAGAGAAGAGGTCATGAGGGTCACTATGGTGATTCCACTGCTTTCCCTTTGTTTCTGTCCCTTGAGACTGATGTATCCCCCTGCCTGTCGGTCAATGTCTATGTGTATGTCTGAGTGTGTGTGTGGCTGGGAAGGGGGGTTGTAAATATATGTGTGCGCCCCCCCCCCCCCCCCCCCCCCCCCCCCCCCCCCCCCCCCCCCCCCCCCCCCCCCCCCCCCCCCCCCCCCGGTGGGTTTATTTCAGGGGCCCCCCCCCCCCCCCCCCCCCCGGCACCCAAAGCTGCCTGATTGCCAATCCGTCTGCGCACCTGCCATCCATCAGTCCAGCAGAACATCCACTCTTTGCCAGATCACTGCTTCAGGCCGCTGGGATCATTCACATCCTCCCGTTGGCCGACCCCAACTCTCCACCCTCCTCGTTCTTCTAGACATCTCCATCAGCCACCAGGGTGAGTCCCCTGCCTCGCCTCCCACTGCAATTCCCAGCGACAAGCTCAACGCCCCCCCCACTCCCCCAACCCAGGCCCTCTCACCTCCACCCTCCCCTCCTCCTCCTCCTCTCATTTCTCCCAGCCCCCCATCTTTAGTTGCTATCTCTCCATCCTTCGCTGCTGTTTGGGCTCAGAGATTTTGATTAGTGTCACTATTACAACCGGTTGACAGTCTCAGGTGTTCAGAGTAGTTTCCTCCCACTGTCCACTGCTCCAGCTCCTGTTTTCACTTTCTGCATCAAACGCTCTGTGAAACTCCTGCCTTGTCATTACAGAAAACCCCCTACTGCTTGCTCCTTGTTACCGTAGGAAGTGTTTTGAACTACCAAATCGGAATCTGACCAGTGCGGCAATGTCAGATCAAACAGGAAGTAGAATTAGGACACAAAGACATTTCAAAGCTTCCAAGCTTCCAAAGGGAAAATGTTGACAAAGCGTAACACTTATACCGTGCACTTTTGACGATGTTCATAATCTGACATTACACAATGATAACAAGTGACAAGTTCAATTAACTGCCTGAGCAAACACCCTCATATCACGTAATTATAATGTTCATTGATTGATAATGATAAAAGCGTCATGTTAATCAATATAAAATGTATTACCATTTACAGTATTAAAAAAGCCTGACTCCAAACAAAGCCTGGATCCCTGCATCTCTTGCACCATCGTGAATGACCATGTTTGTTTGGCCTTGAATGGGAATTGCAAACACATATGAGCTTTATCTGAGCAAAACCATAAAACTGCAATGTGGTCATTGTATCCATGTTCCAAACAAGCGCTTCCAACGACACAAAAGAGAAACCCGCTGCCTCATAGTGACAGATTGTACGGGCACAGGCTTCGCACAGAGAGCTTAAATGGTTTTTCGCATCGCTGCAACCGAGCCGCACTCTCTCCAACCGTGACGTTCCCCGCCACAAACTAACTACACGCAACCCACTAGTCCCGCTGCTGCTTCCCGCTCCCTGGAATCAAAGGGTAACACCTTGTTTTCTCCATCCAACATGGAGATTCTGTTGATGGTCAGCACAGGTCACAGAGCTGAGCCTAACTCCCCCCCCCCAAGCAGCTCCTCACGGTGTCTGACAGAGAAGCCAGAACTTCCCACAGGAACCTCAACCACAGTTTAAAGGAGCTTGTTCTCTTTCTGCTACAGATTTTCTTACATCCACAGACGGGAAGTAAAGCCATGCACTTTGTTTGTGCATTATACATTTGCATATTTCGTATATTACGTACATATTCTGCATCTTCAACCCCTTTTCCAGTATTCTGGGTCACGGGGGTATTTCTACCAGTACACATGGGGCCAGTCAGGGTGTCAGTGTCAGGCCCCGTGACACTGCAGCAAGTGGGGTTCGAACCAGTGACCTTCACCCCCAAAGGCAACTGCTCTGACCACGGAGCCACTGCCACCCAGCGAGCGGCTGGATGTGTCATAGGCCACAACACCTTTCTCTTCCATGTTAGCAAACAAGACATGTTGCGCTACATGTGCAGAACTACAGTCACATGAGTACAAAACTCACCTTTCCCTGCTAAACGCCATCTGATAGTCTCTCGTTGGACTACACACACACACATTCATTGCATTCACATACTAGCAACAACGCATTGGGGCTGTCTCGCTGAATTATGTTTGGTGTCATACTCCCTCAGGCACCATTTATACTTGGTATTGATTTCTTTGTGATGGGATTGCGTTGGGATGGCTGATCACACATGACCACATGAAAGTACATGTGTAAATATAATGGAGGCACAGGGAGGGCAGATTGTGACCCGGTTTGCTAAACACCCTCTGGAAGTGATCAGGGGAGCACTGTGAGCACATTGAACAACAAGTGTGAATGCAAGTGTGTCTACAATCTACAATCTAACAAGCATGAGTGGTCTAAAGCAGGAATCATAGCATGATGACCTAAATGAACAAGAACAACAAATGTTCAAATGTTCCCCTTTGTTTTAGTACAAACAAGTTCAAACGGATTCATAAATGAAAATGTCAAAACATAAACCAAGTAAACCGTTTTTTTTTCACTTTGCAAAATCATCATCCAGGGGCTGAATTTGACCCTCTAGTGTGCCGGTTCTGCCCCACGGGCCGTATGTTCGACACCCCTGGTCTCGAGTCCTGCGTTGGTCCAATTTCCTGGATCCATTCTCATCCTTATCAGACTAAAGAAAACCTGTATCCGTCCCTCAGCGGGGTAGCAATCAGGTTAAGTACTGTCTGGTTGCTCTCTAATCACAAAAGCTATAAACGGGGCCCCTGTGCAAAACTTTACCATGAATACCAAACAAATCGCTGGAATTACTGAACACAGCAGTAAACTGTTTCCCAGTTATGAACTCTAATGGCTTATTACATCAAACATATATTTCCAAAACACTTCTGTAACAGCAAAGCTGGATATCACAAACTGCAAGCATCTTATTAAAGAAGAAATATTGATAAACTCTTCATCTCAGCTCATTTCTATGACACTAATACTTCTCTGCCTTACAGATGAGAACCGGTGCATTTCTTTGATTTCCCTGGTGAGCACAATGTACATAATGATATAATAAATCCGGAGGGCAAATGTAATGGAGAACTGTTCAACATGCCAGCTCAACAGATATGGAACCTCCGGAAGACGCCTTGCCCCGAGCCAATCGGTTACACGGCAAGGTTACACATCTGCTGCCACCTCACAGGAAATCACAAATTACCTCAATACTCCCTCCCAGTGATTATTTACAGCCTCGGGCGACGTGCAATCAAAGGAGAGAGGACGAGGAAATTAAATATGCTGGTAAAGGGCAAATGACACACATCGGCATCGAGGAGGGCAGCGAGCAGAGCCTCTGTGCGGAGAAAAGCTGCCGTTAATAATACGTGAGAGAATAAGTGAAGGTCTATGACTGAGGCCGCCCGCTGTGTTCGAACAGCTCTCCCCATATGCTCGGTTTGCTCATGACAAAGGAGCCGGCAGCTGCATCATGAGGTTATTAGAATCCGAGGACGTCGAACAGAGGAGTGAAATCAACGCGGACTCCAGGGACACGGCCGCTTCCACTCAGGCATAACTCAACACATCTGACTACCTTGGCACTTAATAAAGCTTTATAGCACCAATTGCCGCGTCTCTTTTAATGAGCTATGATCACAATGACAAATGTGCTTGATCTTTCCTCTTTTCGCTCACATCTCTCATCCCGCCATGTCTTTTATTTGGTTATCAATGTTTTAGAATCAATCAGGAGCGTAAAAGGAATGGATATGATTGTCGTTACCCCACTGAAGCCCGTACTGTAAATCACTCCTGCAGACACTCAGAGTCAAGATAATCTAGCGAGATCACGCACTCGCAAACTACAGCCGGCCCGGGCAGGATACGACGCTGCATACTAAGCGGGCAGCCGCTTGGGGGAAGACAAATGCCGTTGCCATTCTCCACTTCCTGCCCAATTAATCTGAGACGCAGCTCTTACATTGTTTTTGTATTTTATTTCATTTTCCTGTTTTTCCCATGGGACGTTTCACGCGGGGAGATGGAAACTCGCAGTCAGCAGTTTGGACTTGATTTCAGCCATGACGCCATGTTCACAACATGAACACGCTTAGTCAGTGACAGGATGTTAATAGAGTGTTTTAGCACTTAAAACACAGAATTACTTCATGCACTTGTTCACTTTCACTTACCAGTTGCCATTAATTTCCAAAATCTGATAAATGACGTCTATTAATTCATGTCAGTGGCCCAATGAAGTAAATGCAGTTTGCTCTAATGTGAACCAGGTGTTCAAGAAGTATATGCTTTGTTGGAGTCACATGCACACCAACAGTGATGAGTAGTGGTATTATACGAAAAGTTTACTTTATGGAAGTTTCAATCCAGCAGGAGATCCTCTGCGAGATTGGGGCAAGTGAGCATGATCACAAATCAAAGGCCATGATGCTGTGCTCGGGTTGTGGAAGGTCTTAGATATCTGTGGTTATAAGGAATGAAAGATGTGATCCGTGAGACGCTGATGAGGACACACAGACGGAAGGACAATGAGATCCAGGGGTGTTGTGCAATGAGGGCCGACGCTAAAATACAAAGACAGTCAAAGAAACATGAGCCTTAATTTCTGCAGTGGAATTATTATATGTCATGACCTGCCTCTTCCTCTCATTTGCTTGCACCACCTCTAGTCTGAAGATCACAACAGCAACAGATGCTACAGATTATTTATAAATGTGTCTGAGCGGAGAAACTCACTCTGAGATGTGCATGGGGGGGGGGGGTAAATACCGAATAATAATCTAGATCCAATAATCCAGGTATCCTTCGCAAAAGCAAAATAAATAAACGCCATGATCAAATTCCAAATTTGGAGAAATCCCTTCATAAGGTGTTTCTGTGTAATCTTGTTCACAATAGCTGAATGCCCAGATGACCTGAAACCTGATTGGCCCTGACCACAGTGGCATAATAACACTGGACCAACGGATGAGGCTTGATTCCTCTTCAATACTGGAAATGTGTTATTGGAAAATATTTTTTGCAAACAATAAAATGCAGATAAATAAAAGAATCCAAAGAAACAAAACAAAAAACCACTCTTCTACTTAGTGTTAATATTGCATGATGCATTACATTGTTACTATGGCAACCCACACAATTCTACAGTTTTAACACATTGACACTTTTAACCAAAGCGGCATACTGCATGAGGGTGGATAGAAAGGCCGGGATTTGAACCTACAATCTCCTGCATTCAGAGCACATGCTCTACTACTGAGCGACACACACACACACCACAAATTAGAACCCTCAAGCCCCAATCCAACATGCAGTCCGGCAGTTAGAGACCCGAAAGACCCCTTTTGACGAATGACTCATTTCCCTGCAGTGTGGCTGCAGCGTAACTCACACTGAAGCCTCTTCCGTGTGAAAACGCCACAGCTCTCCACATCCACTATGAAAACTTCCACCCACCTTGAGACGGAGGCGTATTGTGTTGCAGTCCCTCAGCGGATTCAGTTTCAGCGTCTCTCCCAGGTTGTTGCAGCTCGAGCTCTGCTGCTGCAGCTCGCAGCAGACGCACACTCCATCGCTGTCAAACTTGAGCTGAGGGCGAGAAGGGGGGAACACACATCCACACTCATGCATAAACGCCACATACACAAACACACACACACACACACACAGAAACACATACACACACACGAGAAACATGCACGCACAGATCAGACCTAAAGCTTGGTGCCATTTTTTGAAAAGATATTTAATCTTGATTTGAGCATGTTCTATGAAAGTAGCAATAAAATACTGTGACTGCTCATCCAAAGACAGTGAGATATGAGGAGCTACTGAGTGAGTGAAGCACGGAGGTAGAGCATATACCTCCGCTCTGTGTCCCAGATTGAGAGAAAGCAGGACATGAACCCAACAAGTGTGGGTTAATTACATTGGGGAGAAGGAATGAGGAACATTAATATTTCAGTCACAACTGGGGGAAGGTCTCCGGGGAGCCCCCTGAAGAAGACGAGTTCCTCTGCTTGGCTTCAGTTATACAGAGGGTACGTGTGTTGGTGGTGGATCAAGCATGACGCTACATCTGGAACTGTATATTCAAAAAGCTCCCTGATAGAAGGAGTGATGACATTAAAATGTCTTAGAAAATTCCTGGAACAGTAAATGAAACGAGGAAAGGAATAAATCCTGATTAAGATCAAAATGACCCGTGAAGCATCTCAGCCACTAAATGGAGGTCTAAGGAGGTGAAGAAGAACTTCTCAGAGGCTGAAGGGATTCTTATGAAGCCGGTAATGGGTTTGGTAAGTAATTTTGAATAATGTCATGCCTGCAGTTTTAAATAAATCATGAGGCACCTTTGTGTGGAGAATCCTGTTTGTGTGCTGCAAAACTGTCCTCTTGTGTTCAGACTGCAACAGAACCAGAGGGAATGAGGTGTTAATCAGCTGTGATGAAGTCAAGACTGCCCCTCAGGTTGTGCCTTGTTTTCTCATTAAGAGGCTTCAATACTCATAAATACTTGAAAAATACTCTACTTAACACTAGAAATGAAATAAACAGACTAATACAGACACGAACCCCTGCATCCTTCTTATTGTTTCGCTGTTTATGGGATGTTTCCGAGGGGCAACATTTGGGTCGGTAAGTGCTGGTGGTTATAATCTTGGTATCTAGCTTGAATTGACACAACAGACACAACGTCCCTATAGAAAAGCTGACACTCAGTGTTCACTGTGCACGTGCCACAGTCTTCGGGAGGAGGAGCTAACTTTGACTGGTGTGTTTACAAAACACCAACCACCAAATCCTGCAAGATATGCCTTTAATCAATGTGGAACAAAGATGCTCTCAAGCTTTGTGCAGTTTAAATAGACTTTGAGTCTCTGTTAAGAGGTTTTTAAGCAATAAGGCTATTGGCAAACGTTTGCTGTTATTACCTTTCTCTTGAAACGAGATCTTAATTAGGCTTCCATTAAAATCTCAGTGCAGGATCTTGTGATGTCTATTAGTGAAGCAGGATATTGCACCCAGCGGTGTGTCCCTGCGCTCGCCTCCCATTTGAGGTCTTTAGGAAACCTTATATGATTGTTAGATAAAGCAAAAAACACAAAAGGCTCTTTCTCAAGTCAGTATTTGGATTGTCCGTTACAGGCTGCTGAAAAAACACAATGGCTTCTTTCATTTCTGCTGATTCTAGATGATCCGAATCCTATGCAATGTACCTTTAAAACATGTTAGACAAGTCTGCGCTTCAGATTAGGAGCAATGCAGTATGGATTAAACATAATCATGTCACAAAAAGTTGAAATGCATGATCCAGGTTTTCTGAGGGATCATGAGGTCACATGCACAGACAGACGGAAATGCCAGAGATGAGACAGTGTGTCATTCACTGTGAACTAAATCTCATAAAACGTGGATAGAATATGAGGGGAATGACAAAAGACTTTTCTTAAACTACAGAACTGTGCATATATATATATATATATGGGGGGATGTGCTTCTTTAGTTTTGATCATATCTTAAAATGTTCTGGTTCTAAAATTGGCCAGACGCACAAAAATCAAAATGGCCAGAGTTCAATTTCGGCTTTAGCCGAGGCTTCACTTCTGGCAAAGACAAATGTGACAATCACGAACTATTAGTCACAGACAGAGAAACAGTTCCGTTGACTTTCATTTCAAACTCATTTCTGCAGTCTGCTGAGAACAGAAGTTCAGCGCCGTCAGTTCCTGAAAGTGCCGACAAATGTGGTTTGGCACGCAGACGGCACTGAACACATGTCTGTTACTCACGGACTTCATTGTGACCGGTTTGACGGTTGATAACAACAAGGATGCTGCCACGACCAAATTCAACACAAGCTGTGAATGTGTGACATCTGTCTGCTTGTGATCAACTCGGTCCAGATATAAACCTGCTGAACGTTGAGCTGCTTCAACCTTTATTTACAATGCGTAAACACAGGTCGGAGCATAGTACGTATATCAGACCTACATATAAAATAGTTTACTTAGTGTTAAAGGTTTGAACATTCAGCAGATATTTATGAATAAATATGAGAGTGTCCGTGTTCCAGGAATGACGATGCTCGCTCACAGGACACTACTTGGAAAAGCTGATCTTGATATTGATCATTTTGATCATATTGAATTTGACATATCTGATCCATGTGACGCAGACAAAAGCAGAGTATTGTATTACTGCTGTCTATACCTGTCACATCTACATGAAGATAGTGATGTGAACTCGTGGCACTGAGATTGGCACTGTCAAATAAGTCATGATATTGAATATTAGATATATTTGGATTGCATGATATGCTTGGATATATAAGAAACATATGACATAATATATCAAAAACAACACAAATATATTTATATCATATATTAATATATGATTTGTCATATATGCATGGATGTACAAGAAATATATGACATAGCATATCAAACACAAATATATATATTTACATAAAATGTTGGAGATCTATTCTTATAAAACATATAATTTCAGATATATTTTTGTATATATGAGCTGCAATATTTGCGAATACATATTCTTATTGATTTGTGGCTCAAACGACACAAGTCTCCAGATCACACACAGCTAACGCTAGCTTGTACACATTAGCAGCCAGTGCTAAAGTTAGCATACATGGCGAACATCAATAGCTGCATCTACCATTAGCAGGCAAGGCAAATATTATCAGCCACAGGTAAGAGTAGCAGAAAGAGCTAACCGTATCGGCTGCATCCAGCATTAGCATTAGCATAAGCATAAGCCAAAGCTAACATTAGCAGGTGCGGCTAACGTTGACAGCTGGATCTAAATAGCTACAAATTAGCAACCTGCCTGCTGCTAGCTCCGAAGAGGTCGAACCCCCTGTGGATGCCGACTCGTTAAGCATCACTGACGACTCTGACACAATTAACATGCTAGTAAGTCATTGCTAGAGATATATGGGCATATTTTTAACCATCTTTGTTGACGTAAGCTAACCATGGTAGCGGCTTAGAAGCATTGGCATTACTACAAAGACAGTTAAGTGCCAAAATGTACAGTTGGATACCACAGCCAACCTCAAAGTAGCTGAACTGGAATCAGTTCAAGTGTTAATGGTCCACAACCCTGCTCCAGATCATTTGGCTCTGCAGTGAAACTCTGGCAGAACATGTACAGTACTTCTTGTGTCGTGTACACAGTGCAGTTCAATATACTTTGCCCACAAAGGGGCATATATCCTCGTACACTATTCATTACCTCTGTTCTTCGTTTTAAACCTAACTGTAATCAAATCAAAGTAAATGTTTTCAATATAAACTGCACCGACTGGAGATACCCCGAGGGAGGTGATGGATTTAGACTGGATTAATATCAAATAAGCGGTGTGAGTGCGAGAGATAAAAGTCCAGTTGGTCTCACCAGCTGACAGTCTTCCAGAGAGTTGACCAGCTGAGCGTTCTGGCAGGAGAGGATGGATCCTGCCAGGTTGAGCATCACGCAGACTGCTGAGAGCAGCATGAAGAACGTGATCTGTCACAGAGAGGAGAGAGAGAGAGAGAGAGAGAGAGAGAGAGAGAGAGAGAGAGAGATGTAAAAGAAACGTAACATCAAAGAGTTGCAGCTAAACACAGATTCAGAACTCTATCTGATATGGCAGAGCACCAGAGGCACTTCAGCGGGCTTCAATCAATTGTCAATCACGGGGATTCGAACAGATAACGGTAAAGAGGCAATACGCGTTGATGTCGAGGGGGGAATCGATGCGCTGTTTCTTTTTCCTCAGACCTCCAGAGTTTTACGGACGAGAGGAATCACAATCACCCTCGAGCTTCTTTTTCTTTTTTTCGCCCAATGACACCACAAACAGTTTTTATTGACAGATGAAATCCTGCCTCCTCAGTCGGACTTAAACACAGACCTGCATGCACGCAGCCAAACAGCCGTCTGAGACGATCGCTCTCTATGCCTCACACTGATAGAGCGGCAGTTTAGCTCTAATGTACTTTCCCTTGCAAGTGTTCCCTTGGCTCCCTCTTCCTCAGGGCAAAGGCTTTCATTTTTTATCTCTCCACGCTGAAAGCCCCGCAGACATCAATCCCTTCAGCAGGAATCCAGCTACCGTTTCTGATCGTTTGAATTACAGGTCAAGCAGAACAGCGGTGCTTCTAAAACTGGCAACCCGAAAGCCAGCCCTCTCTGGCATCGGAAAACAGGAATTTTTGACACCACAGTTTCTGGCTTTGTGGGAGCTTGATGACTGTGGCAGAGTTTCACGAGCCCATAGTTGGCCAGTTTAATTAAAAATGGCAATAATAGACTCTTTCCAACTGTTGTAAAGTTCAGAATGTGCGCCGCTGCCAACCAAAACAGTTTCATCCAATATCTTTTCTTTCAAGACCTGTGACGAGTACCATGACCTCCTGAGATCGATTCCAAACAGTTGAATGTTTAGTTGGGGAGACAACAGGTGGAGATTTAGTGAAAGCCCATTGAGACGGAGCTGAGAAATTGTAGTCATGAGGCAAACAAAATGATCTTGACCTCAGATTTTCAATCAGCCAAATGTAGTGGGTCCAAATTAAATCCGTCGGAGGCATTTTTGACATATGACCTCAACCAAAATAAACAATACACAAATATTCAGTTCATCTATGAAACTTCCAAACCAAAATGGAAGAAATTTCTTCAAGGCCCTCTCAAAGTATTAATTACCTTTGAACATTGGACATTGGACTTCATCTAGTAACCTTCAGAGTGCTTATTTATTCCAAAAACATGCCTTCAACACAATGTGAGATATTACATTCAGAGGAGCAACAACATGAGGTCACAAGTCACAAGGGCCTTGAGATTTGATGATTAACCATTGAGCCATGAACCAAGTTCATTTCAGTGTCAAACTAATCATTTCTAACCATTTTAAAGACATTTCTTCAACGTATTTATGAGACACCGTGTTCACAATGCAAAACAAAGTCATGTAAATGTAAGAAAGTGTGTTTTCAGGCTGTTTGAGAGGAACAGCTCAAACAGACAGACAACATGTAAACATAATGCCCCAAGCAACTGTCTGTCATAATGGAACAGTGTTGGTGGAGGACACACAGGGAGGCAGAAGCAGCCTGACAGATACAGATATACACACACACACACACACACACACACCCACACACACACAGATGGAGAGGAGGAGAGAAAGGGACAAAGGGGTGGAGCAGCGGAGAAGGAACCGGAGGTGGCATGTAATAAACAGATGGAGCGATAACTTTAAGTGCTTTTCACCATGGCAGAAAATTGAAAGATTGGGTGGTTGATGGGCGAGGAGGAAAAATCAGAGGCAGAAATGAAGGAAGTGAACGCAGACAATGCAAACGCAGGGAAGAAATGAAATGAGTGGCGGAGTGGAGAGCGGGGCTCTGTAATCCCATGTTGTGCCGGGAGTGGTGATGTGGAGAGATGATTAATTAGCATTTCATTTAAATGTGATATGGGCTGTCTGGTGCATTAGAATAAAATCAATCCTCAACAACAGCAATGTGCTTTGCCGTAAAAAAAAAAAAAAATCCACACTCAGGGACCTATGAGGACTAAGAGGCCCCTCTGGACACTTTGTTGTGAATATCATTCTTATAGAAAATACAGACCGTGTAACTCCGCCTCACTCATTTCCCATTGACAGGTGAAAGAAATAGCCGGACTCAAACCACACTGGATGAATTGAAGACTTTGCTTAAAGGTGCAGTGTGTGAGATTTGGTGACATCTACAGGTGAAGTGATACATTGTATCCATCGCCTCACCCTTCCCATTCGAGCATGTAGGAGAACCTATGGTCGATTTCAGTTGTCATTAAAACTCAAAGGATGTTAGTACCTCCACTCTGGGCTACTGTAAAAACATGGTGGCCCCCGCAGAGAGGACCCGCTCCTCAAGTAAAAAATAAATAAATTGAGGTGATTATGAAAATGTCAGCATGTCATTGCTTTGTTGCATTTTTTTCCCACTAATAGAAGTGACGAAAATGGGCCGAAATCTTAACACACTGCACCTTTAAAAAGACAGAGATGACAAAAATGGGCCGAAGTCCGCAACTGTAATGTCCATTTTTTGCGGAACCCTGAGAATGGTAATGAAAATGTTTTAAATGTTGTTCGTGCAGTTCATCTCGTGTCCTAGACGTCTGGAGGTTGCTCTGCTCCATCATTCCTGACTAATCTGGACGTGCACTCGCTGATCTCTGTCTGTTAGACCTGTAAATGCACTTTGTGGCTGTTTCAGGGACAGACTTTAATGGAACACACTGGGCGACAACAGCGAAAAGCAATGTGGGAAAGCACTCAACACTTTGACTATCTCAACATTTGCATATTGTACTATAAGTGTCTGTGGAGAGTTGGATGACTCAGCGGTAGTTTGTACTATAAAATGCAAAAACCCTGCAGGTTTTTATTTATTTATTTATTTATTTATTTCAAAGCTCTGCAGTCAATAACCAATGTTCCTCAGGATCCTCAGACTTTTTCAGGGTCACACCCGACAGACACCCTCATCCTCTGCAGGAGCACTTGTCAAGTTTCTTGTAGGTGGAATTAATTCTCCACCTATTGACAAAAATATACGAAATAATGAGAGTTTCATCACCCGCAAGGATAAATTGCTTTCATTTACGGAACGTTTCATTAAAAGAGATGAGAAACCAGACAAAGTGCAGATGGTGTGAAAGATGATGGGCTGCCAGATGAAGGCTGACAGCTGGGCAACAAATAGAAAGCCTCTTCATTACTTCCCTTGGGGGGGGGGGGGCTTTTCACTTGAGCGATGCCGCTACAACGATCACAACTTGGATGTTTATATTGTTAACACACAATCCAGTGACACTAAAAGCTCGTCCTCCGACACACAGGCAGGAAGTTATTCTGTGTTCTTCTTTTAACGGCGCCTCTTCAGGCTCGTGCTGGTGCCGGCTGAGCCCATCGTACAGAATGCTGTCTCATGGTTTAAAGGAAAAGAAGAAAAAAAAACAGCATCAAGTGCAGTTTTAACTGCACAGGAAGCATTTTGGCTTCATAAAAACTCTACAGCTGAAGAGCCAATAGGAAAATAAGACACTGCTTTAAAGGTCCAGTCTGTATGATTTGAAAATTCTAGCTTTTAATTTGAAAAACAACCAGCGCTTTTGAAGATCGTGCATATCAACACAGTGGGACTCGTTCTCTAGTGTGCTGTAGTGAGCATTCTTCTTTTGTTGCCCCCACTTCAGGAGACATGGGCAGTGCTTTTCAAGAGGCTTTAAAGGTGCAGTGTGTAAGATTTGGTGACATCTAGTGGTGAAGTTGCATGTTGTGTCCATCACCTCACCCTCACCATTCTGAGCATGGAGGAGAACCTATGGTCGCCCTCAGTTGTCATTATAACTCAAAAGATGTTTCGTATGTCCACTCTGGGCCACTGTAACAACATGGTGGCCCATGTACAAATATATTAAAGAGCTCATTTAAGGGTAATAAAATGATACATTTAGGTGATTGTGAAAATGTCAATAATATTTTTTTCTAACAATAGAGGTGACAAAATGATCCAAATGGTGCACACTGCACCTTTAATCAGCGATCAACTTGGTCCAAAGCCTCTTTTGGATCAAGCCTCTCTTACATGCTTGCGCTAGGTGAGGGCTAGTTAGCTTCAACGAGCAACTTCACCACTAGATGTTGCTGACCCCGGCCCACTGTGACCCTGAAAGGGATTTTCCTTTTCGCATGCAGACACACTTCCCCTTTAACAACCAACAGCTGAAGAACACAACTCTGAAACAAGGAGGCCGCGTGGCACAGACCCTGTCGTTATGCAAAGCAAATTCTGATTTTACACCACAGCGCTGAAAGTCCCAGCACGAATCCTGTGATTTGTCTGCAGTGTCACCTGTGTGGCCCCTGCTCTCTCTCTCTCTCTCTCTCCCTCTCTCTCTCTTTGCTGAGCCGATTGTCACGCCTGGGCCTACACCACTGCCTTCTCATTACCATGTAGGATCGCATAGCACCATTTAGCTGCTATTCATTAATTACAGCTGCGCTTTCTCTCTGCATACCAACGACTTAAAACACACACGCACGCGCACGCACGCACGCACACACACACACACACACACACACACACATACACACACACCACTAAGGTCGTTATTGCAGATTTACACCACATGCTTTAGCGCTCACGGCGGAGGACAATACACCACAATACAATCGCCATCCATCTCAGTGACACACACTCATAGATTAGCAGGATATAAGGCCCAGAGATCGGGTGTAACACTGTTATTCTCCATAACTGTCACTGAGGTGGGAATCATTTGCCTTTAGCTTCGCCTCCTCCGATCCGTCAATGTGCCACTTCTTCACACCGCAGACAGAGAACGCCACTTTGGATCAGCTATAAAAGAGATCAGATGGGTGGGGGGTGTGTGTTTGTTTTGTCGCAATTGAGGCACCCGGCACTTGCGGAGGCTTTATCCAAAAAGACACATTAACGGTCTATTTTTGTCACCACTAGAACAGGTTGATGGTCTCATGTGTCTGGAAAACGCTGTCGTTTTCTCATACTGTCCACAGCTCCAGCTCCTGTTCTCTCTCTCTCTCTCTCTCTCTCTCTGAAACACTCTGTAGAGCTCCTGCCCCCCCTCATGTAATCAACTCAGTATGAATGAATATTAATTCATTTCTGCTTGAAATTTGATGAATTATCATAAAAAAATCAGACGATTTCGCCCAAAAAAACTCATTTTCATAGTGTCTCTTATCAGTTGCTATATATCGAATCGGCATCATATGTGAAGCAGATGTTGTAATGAGTTGCAAGAGTTGCAAGACATTGTAAAAAAAATGTTGGTATTAGTGTTGTATACAAACTCCAACACTCAGTCCATTACAGATTATTAAAAAAAAAATCACTAACCTTAAATAATCTTGTGCATAATATCTCTCGTGTGTGTGTTGGGGCCACAGATGATCCGCTTTAGCTTCATCAAGGGCAGTGATGAAATTCCAACACGATAAAAAGTCAGAGTGTAAATCACGTTATGTCATTTAGAGAACATCTCTCTCACATAGACCTCATGCTCAACACGTGCAGTCAGAGAATCTGTGTGATTCCCATGTTTATAGAGTCCAGCTTCATTTTCATTCATTTGGTTTGGACGTCCTCTTTCATTTACTATGTACGAATGTATCTATTTTTATTATTTGATTCATTATTATTGAATTTAGTATATCATTTCATTGACGTATTTTAAAATGACCACCAACAAAGCTACCACAACTTATAAATCAGCACCTCTCATAAGGCATCTTGCCAGGCAGGGTTAGGGTATAATCCTATGGGCGGAGCTTCTGGGCAAAGTGACAGGGGATTGGTCAGATGGGGAATTCCGGGTACAAAAGCGGAACGTGACACCGTGGTAAGAATCCTCTGACTGCGGCACAAATGAGTATTTATTCTGCAGCAGCGCCGCCACACAATACTATTCATCTGCAATGATCCATGAGCCACCAGAGAAGGAAGTAACGTTGTTTGTTTCTGTTGCCGCTCGGCAAATCACCGACGATGTGTTTCGGTTTCCCTCCGACATCGATCCTCAGGCTGAGCCCGCAAACATCTGTGAACAAAAGGCTTCTTAAGGACAGTGGAGGATTATTATGAATGAATATTTATCAAGGCGGGAAACAACATGATACAATGGCATTATATCAGAGAGGCTTCGGGATCGCGTAAACCGCTGCGCTACTCCGAGAAGACAGAGACAGTACACACAGTCAGCATGCTTCCACAAAGTGACTCTTGTGGCGGTCCTCAAAGTGGACTATGTAAACATGAAAGATGAAGCAAATCCACCACTGCAGCAGCTGGTTCTCATTGGGTGTCTGCTGCTCACTGAGCTCAGTTTCTACCGCCTCCGGGCGAGGGTAGAGGTAGGTGTGTGTGTGTGTGTGTGTGTGTGTGTGTGTGTGTGTGTGTGTGTGTGTGTGTGTGTGTGTGTGTTCAGACCTGAGGATTAGTTGTGATAGGAGCTGAGTGACCCTGAGTTCATTGCAGGTCCAAATAAACAGTGAAGGTGTTGATTCAAACTCTCAGCAGTTGGACCCCGGGGACGTCACATTAAACCACATGTAACGACTTTAACAGACTCCTCACCTCCATCACACACACACACACACACACACACACACACACACACGGTCAATAGGTATTCTCAGGGTTGATAGAATCTATTAGTGTAGACAATGAGGCAGATAAGTGATATTTGTAAGTGGTAATTCAAAACTTTAAGTTTAAAGAATGACAAACTCCTTCACAATATGTGGCCGGCGTGGCCTTACTTTAATTCAAGTAAAAAGATGAATAATGAAAACAGCTCCATGGGGTTTGAAAGAGTAATTCTGATAAAAAAAAAAAGTAAAACAAGAATGACTTTCTTATCTAGTGTAAGGTAAATAAAGTAAAAGCAAATAATTAAACAATCAGTGACTTAGTGAAAGAACACCAGGGGAAAATGGTGTGAAACATTTTTAGAAAATTAATTAACTTCGCAGTGATTGTTGGAATAAAATAATCTGCTAAATGCCAAATATCCTCAGGCTAACTGATAAAGAGCCAGTGGTTCATTTAAACATTGTTAGAGATAATTTTAATGAGGAAACGTTACATATACATTTTAAATATCAAATGGCCAAAAAAGGCATAGGGGACTCAACTCAGAAGATAATCACAACAATAAAGCCAGCCACACACACACACACACACACACACACAAACACACACACACATAGCAAATCTACCCCCTGGTGGGTGCTTAAGAAGTGAGCTTAAAGCATAAAGGCAGGAATAAGCATAAAGCAAATACAAAATGTACAAGATTTATAAGGGAAGTTAAGGAGCCGAGGAAGGCAAACATTATATGTTGTGGTGCAAGATCGTTATATATATATATATATATATTCGGTGACATCTACTGGTGAAGTTCCCATTCGAGCGTGCAAGGAGAACCTACGGTGGCCCCCCGTTGTCATTAAAGCTCAAAAGAAGTTGAGCGCGTCCACTCTGGGCTGTTGTAAAAACATGGCGGCTCCCACGGTGGTGGACCCGCTCCTGTTACATTAAAGAGCTCATTTCAGGATTACGCACAAAGCATAGATCCACAAGGGTCGACTATACATTTATAAAAATCTCTATCCAATTGTTTTTATTCTACGTCTAGAGACAGAAGTGTCAAAAAATGGGCTGAAATCCGACACTCTGCACCTTTAAAACGTTCCATTTGACGATGTAACAGACATCCCGCCGACTCCTGCAGGCTGTCATCTCCATGGCAACCGTTGACAGACATGACAGAGTACATGAGCGGTGGGCGCAGAGATCACAGCACTGTAACAAGCCTTTAGGTTGAAACGCCCTTGATGTTCCTGCTGACTACATCTCTAACGCTGGGTGGGAAGTTTGGATCTTTTGCGTCGCTGGGCAGAACAGCGCAGTGGAAACACCGGCTCCGCCGCGCCTCCCGACTCTCCGGGGCTTTTGATGTGTACTCATGTTGACAGCATGTCAGGCTGCATCTCCACAGGATGTGATGGATTAGTTCCCGTGGTCGGAGACTTCGTGCGGAAGTCGGAGGCCCGACACCTTGTATTGGCATTCGGAGCCGCGGGCGCCGTCCGCGCTTTCATTTCCATGTTGCAGAACGTTTAGAATCGAACCTTTTGGCTTTCTAATAACGCGCGTTCTCCCTTCACGCCGAGCTGTCTCCCTCCAAACATCCCCACGAGGAGCGGCGGGGGTAATAGATAGCCAGACAGGAAGTGCTTGGGCATGCAGGGGAAGTACGAGGGCGCCTTGTAAGGGAGCTCGAGGAGTTCATCTCCATGCCGGAGCTCGCACTTATTGATTAAAAGAGACCATGAAAGACAGTATCACCCCGAGGGTCAGTAGCTGATTAACCTCCACTTCTCAACATTTTAATCAACCACTGACCTCTAATGAGCTCAAACAAGGAGGCTCTACCCCCCCCCCCCCCAGGCTCCTGGTGGGGGGGCTGCTGCCATGATGATTCATGAGATTCTCCGCCTGTGTGTGTTGGATCGTTAACAATCAAGGAGGACGTCTCGGTGGGCGAGTTCACCGCGAAGTCGGTTCCACATGTGTTGCGGCCCAGACTGTGATGTGTGGTTATATTCAAACTGTCAGGAGCTTCGAGTGAAATGAACAACCTGTCGCTCCTCCTAATAAAAGCCAATGGCGACCACGCAGCACGTGGGCCGGACCCTCGGCGCAGCGGCCCGGTTCTGGCCCGCGTGCCGTATGTTCGACACCGCTGGTTTAGCGCGTCGCGACTCAACAGTGCTGTCTGATCACCAGCTGTCCCTAATAAAACGGCCTCCGAGTGTTCACTTGCATTCGTTGTGGTCGCTCCGACCATCTTGGGAAGTCTGTTCATCCTCAATGCATTTGAAGTCTATTTACATGTGTGTTTTTTATGGGCTGTCCGATTGCAGTCTGACTGTTTTGTTCATCAGTTGTGTTTGTTTGTGCATGTTTGCAAATCAGCGATTTAAGATGGAAAAAAAAATACATTAGGGCTGTCAAACATAGGTCTGCGAGACAAAAAAGTAAAGTGTAAAAAATTACAGAAAAGACTTAAACTGCAATTTTAAAGGTGCAGTGTGTAAGAAAACATTTACAAACTGACATTTTTATGAATTCATAATCACCTAAATGTTTTACTTATTCACTGTTCTCCCCATTACCCTTAAATGATGTCATTAATGTATATTTACACGAGGAGTGGTTCCTCTCCAGGGGGGCCGCCATGTTTGTACAGTAGCCCAGAGTGGACATACACCAAACATCGTTTGAGTCTCAGTGACAAACCGTAGGTTCCCCTCCACGCTCAGAAGGGTGAGGGTGAGGTGATGGATACAACATGCGACTTCACCACTAAAATGTCACCAAATCTTACACACTGCACCTTTAAAAAAACAAAAAAATTTTTAAGTAGTAGCGAGAAAACTGTTCATGCTGAAGGTTGTTCACAGTGTTCATGTAAAAAGATAATGACATCATGACAATAATGCGTGGCCTCTAAATCATAGTGGGAAGGGACAGTGGAGAGGAGCAACACGACCGGAGCTCTGCTCAAACACCTCTGCCGCCTCGGCCCTGGATAATACCCCGCTCGCTCCTCTGAGCCATCTGATAAGCCGCTCTATCTAATTCATATTCTAATGAATATGGAGACTCGCTTCCTGTTTCCCGCGGCCCGAGGGGACGACATCATTCACCAGGCTTTATCTCCTTCCTGGTCACAGAGCCAACCGAGCTCTCTCACACTCTGCCCTGCCCTTTCTCATCCTCCGCTCGTCTCTTTGTGCCATTCCTCACATGTCAATTAGCACACATGCCAGTAAGGGCACGTGGGTGATGGGTACTGCAGTGTGTGTGTGCATGCGTGCGTGTGTGTGTGTGTGTGTGTGTGTGTGTGTGGTTTTATAAATGCTGTGGGAGACAATCTGGTAAACAAAGGAGATGAATTGAGAGAGAGATGGAGACAGCAGGATTCAGAAAGCTTCCCAAAGAGCCTCAGGGGAGACATCTTTTAGTCTATGTGGGAAACAGACGAGTCCATCATTTGTCTGTCTTCTTTTTCTCCCTGTGTGGAGCCAAACACCTCTCATCTCACATCTCTGACATTCTCTTAACATATATATATATACATACCTCACTTCCTCGAATGTCATAGTCTGAATCGAATGCAAATTGCAGCAGCCTGAGTTTAATATGCGATAAACACAAAATTAATCTCAGTGTAGCTGCATAGATTTTGGATAGGCAGCCATGAGATGCATTTAATTAAAAAAAACAACTTTATTGAAAAGGGTATTAAAAAGAAATCTCATAAATCTGTGAGATATGATCATCTCAAACCTGCATTTGTAAATGTGAGTCGGGCAATAAAAGCCCTCTGTATAAGTCTAAATAACATCCAACCCATAAAGCACGGGGCTTTTGCCATTTGAGAACATTAAAAACAAACATCCACATCATTTACCTTTGTTTTTTAAGAAATCCAAAACATACCCTCAAATATACATCACTGTGCTTTATATGCGTGTATTTGTAGATATAAAACTGCACATTTAAACAGTTTAAAACGGTAGACATCGTTAACAAATGATGACTGAGCCAGCTGGCCAATCAGAGCAGACCGGGCTCTATTGTGGGGGGGGGGGGGGGGGGGGGGGGGGGATTTAAAAGTGAACGTTTCAGACAGAGGCTGAAGAGAAGAGCGGAATATTGAATCACCCAAATAATAATGAATGTAAAATGTACAACACAAAACCTCCTACAAGACGACCCCCCCTGCCTACGTGCCCCTGAGCAAGTCACTTCAGCTGCGCGCTACAGGTCAACTGCTCTCACAACAACAGCTGCATATGTGGTTAATTAACCAACATTCACCACTGATTGTACTCTGTGATTACACGTTGCTTGAAAACAAATTATGAATTGCACTTGACTTTTGAGGCCGGGTCGGTTTGATTCCGTTAACCTTAATTAACCACATTCACAGCTCATTGTACGGCTCCCTGCGGTTTCCACTGGAACGGAGGCATGAGGACACTGGACGACTTTAATCTGCGGCAAAGAAATTTCATTTCAACCTCTCTGGTGGGAAATTCAGGGGCGGTCAGACTCGGATAAACTTAAAGATAAGACATTCTCTCTGCGGCAAATGAACCTTCAGATTTTAATAAAGGATGCTGCGGGGGATGCACGAGGATGTTGCCCTGGCAACGGAATCAAATGTATTTATTTGTTCCTTGGTGAAGGACCAAGGAAAATGTGATCAAACAAACCTAAAGCACCGGTCTCCGGGTCACGGCTCATCTCATGGAATAACTCCTCAGCTCATGCGCTCCTCTCCTGTTCGTGTTCCCTGCACCGTCTGAAAGGTGACGGGAGCACGGACACATGGGAGCGACAGTGAAACATCAAGCAAGCTGATTGGTGAGGAAGGCAGGAGCTTTATGTTCGGTCAGGGAGTGAGAGGTTTTTTTTTGTTTTTTTTACTAAAGGAACTCATCACTGGTATATTTAGTTTTTTTCAGACTGTGATGTGTGGTTATATTTAAACTGCAAATATACACAAATATAAACAATGACCATGATTCCATGGACATAGCTTTGCTGAACTGAAGTGACTGCACCAACATGCAGCTCCCTGATGCTTCATGTCATATTATTATTCACTAGCAGGTGTTTTTTGTGTGTTTTTTTTTACAGTTCCAAAATGAGCATTAAAACCTTATAAGATGACACATGTAAAATCATTGTGTTTGCAATGTAAACACAAAGCCGGGCAAAGTAAAGAAAATCACCGACCAACACGTCTGTTGGGGCCAGATTCACGCGACAGAAGCAGTAAATCACGTTCACCCTGTTGCTTAACTACAACAAGTGTTTATATCCACAGGTGAGCTGGGACTCCAGCGCGGGAGGTGAGTTCATAAAACAGCGCACCAGGCCGCCACTGATTCCAGGGCTTCCTCCTCCTCCCCCTTCCTCCCCCTTCCTCCTCCCCCTTCCTCCTCCTCCTGGTTCACTGCAGCTCAGGGCAACAACGGAAAAAAATAAAATAAAATAAATAAATAAAGCTTGAAAGAGGAGAAACTAAAATCTAACTATGAAATCATAAAAGGCCACAGAGGTGGTATAAAGGAGAGTAATCCCTTCCCTTCCAGTCCCAGAGCAGCTTTGCAGAAATTTCCTTGTGTTTGATGTCGGGCAGTTTTTTTCTTTTTTTCTTTTGCTCGCTCCCGAACACCGGCTCGCACATTCACACACGTATGCACTTTTGTTTTGATTCCTCACTGTCTGACACTCTCTCTCTCTCTCTCCCTTTCTCTCTCTCTCTCTCTCACACACACACATACATATACACTCTCTCTCCCTGTCTCTCTGTTTTCCTTTAGCAGACCCTGACAGGTGGTCCTGTGGGGCCCATCTCAGTAGGTAGTGGGCTACATCTCCCACTAAAACCTCTCCATCTGGGTCAAGTCAGAGAATAACAGCCCTCTGAGGAAGAAGGGGGCAGACAATGCACACACACACACACACACACTCACACTCTCACACACACACACACACACACACACACACACACATATGCATGCACACAAATGCAAACAACTCGGCGGGGGGGTGGGGGGTTAGATGTGGAATCAGCATGCATGAATAATAGCATGAGTAGGTGTGTGTTCATGTGTGGCATGTGTCATGTCTCTGTGTGTCTGCGTGTGTGGATGCACATGTGTGTACATTTCACATGCAACCGCTCCCACAGATGAAACAAGATGGCAGACGCAGGAATGAAGCGGATCAGACATCAGCCCACCCAACGGATCCCACGGTTTTGAACTCCCCCCTCCCCCTCCCGCCATGGTTTGAAGTGAAAGAGCTGCACCGATGCACCAGGAAAAAAGCTGCAGCCAGAAATCCAAGGAAAAGACAACAACGACAAAAAAGGGGGTAAAAATGTGCGCTGGTCTGAGTCGCCTGCAGTTCGGCCTCCAGCTGGAGGCACGGCAACACACAGATGGGTTGTAAAAGAGATGAATGTTTCTCTGCCTCGCGATTAGAAAAATAGATCCTCATTTGTACATTTTCATAGCTGCAATGAATGAGGAAAAATGACTTTTATAAGCGACATAAGCATGGGTTTTATTGATAATTATTTTTCCTTAAGAGCCATAAAGGACATTTGATACGTCTACAGCGCCAATGACAGCAATAATAAACGCCATGTGCTGAGATCTTTGTTTTTTTTTATGTATAAACAAAAATAACCACGTGACGTCGTATTTGGGTTCAGTGGAGATGTTTGGACTCCCACAATGCAACATTCTCAACCTAAGACAAAGCCAATATGAGGCCAAACCTTAGGTCATTAGATTTCAATGCAACACCTGACTTAGTATCTGAGTAACAGCATTATAACAATTACATGGGAAAGTACTTCTGAGTTACTCAAATATGTCAAAGAATTTGACAAATGGAACTATAATTTCAACTGCATGTTTAATTATTCATAATAAAACGGAATATTGAATATGTTTAATGTTTAATTAATGAAATGGACACTTAATATAATACATTATTCACACCAATCTACACTATTCAAATGTTGCTATGGGGCAATGTGAGACAAGTCACTAGGGCATGATGAACATTTTACGTTATTACTTTTTCATCTTAATTAGTGAAAAGTCATGTTTGTGCTGACACACACAGGGAATGGAAGTTATATATGTATTCTTTTATATTCAATCTTTTTATATACATGCTATGATTTATGACACTGCCAGAGAACATGTAAATACATTCTACGGTCAATTATATGATATACTTTGCATCTCACACTTCATCAGAGCTGCTTCTGAGCCTCGACTCGTCAACAGCATCACTTTCTTCCTTGGTTTGTTTTGAAGGGACACGGGAGCTTCACTTTACTCGTCATCACCAACGCATCCACGACGGATACAAACAAACGTCACAGCCGCACCTTTCAGCTTCCGCCTACTCCCGTCAACAGCAGAGAGGCAGAGGGAGCTAATGTTTCTATTCATGCTGCCGCAGTTTGTGCTGAATGCCCCTTTAAAACACGTGTCCACCTAAGAACCATAAGTGCTCCTCCGACTCGGCGCTCGGTGCCTTCACAGCCAGACAAAAAGCGATGAATCATGCACACAAACGCTTAAATCAACACAACAAACACAGATGCTCCTCTCTCTCTCTCCCTCCCTCCCTCTCTCTCTCTCTCTCTCTCCCTCTCTCTCTCTCTCCTCCATATATTCTCTCGACTCAGAGGAGGAAACAGCCGCAGTACAGCAGGATCTCTCCCAGCAGGGCTTTCAGGAACTAGAGCTGTGCCCCTGGTAAACAGGCTCATTTAGTTGTTTTTTTTTTCCTTGGCCCGAGGTGAAGCTGCAGGATTCAGTCTGAAACTGTAAAAAAAATAAAAAATAAAATAAAATAAAAAACTGAGTTGCGCAGAGCTGCTGGACAACAGAGCTGTTCACCTGCAGATGCCCTGAGGGAGAGGTGGCACCACAACTTCCGTCCACAGTCACGCTTGGACAAACTCCAAATGACATCACTTTGGCAAGATGGCAGCATACAGGACACGCCTATATTGTTTTGGCTCCATTCAACGGTGTGCCAGAGTTTATATTCCGGATTGTACTAATTACATGTATCACTGTAAGACTAAGAACGTGTGTCAAGTCCAGGCCCTGTTAGAGCAGTGTACTTTGTTTTGACTCACCCCCGTACTTTACTAAATGTACTAAAACAGTATTAATAAAAAGTCAGGGAGCTACTTGAAATGAATAAATACATACATCATTTTGAGGGGGAGCTGAAAATGTAAGAATAAAATAAATAAATGTAATATAAAATTAATACAAACATTTCATGAATGCATTTAAAACAAACGTATTGCTATAATGTGTGATATGATTACATTTTTGATTTTCTTTTTCTTTTTTGTTCCATAAACGCCTGTAAATGCAGGTGCAAACATTATTTATCAGCCTCGTCAGCCTCGTATATAGTTTTATATCAGCACTGAATAAAACAACATTGGCCAAGGGTTGTTGCCAGTATGCAAATACTGGCAACTGGCAACTTTGTCACCATCAGCAACATTGACAATAGTAGTGAATGAGACTATGCAGTTACATTACTGAGCTTATATTCAGACAAACAGGTGTTTCTCTAAGAAACAGGAAGCATCACATCCTTTTCAGAACTCGCTGTTTATTTATATGGCACATTCACCTCAGTCGTTCATTTTGTTGGTGCGAGCATCAAACCGTGACGTGCGAGTTTGTGATGATGACTCATCTGCCCTCACTTCCTTCACGTGCTTCCTCCAGAGGTCAAAGGTCTCGACACCACCTGCTGACTCACCGCTCCCCAGCATCCACACACCTGCCCTGCCTGGGCAGGGGAGCGGCGGCCGCAGCCGTGCCGCAGCCTCAACTCACTCAGCTGTGAAATATGGCCGACGGGAGCGTGTGCGCGCGAACCACAATTACATCTGGAGTCCTGACGAGTGACCAGAGAGCGCGGAGCTGCTCGGCCAACTGTGGAATATGAACTGGTGGACCTCGCCTCTAATGCTCAACGCGCAATCACTGCAATGTCACACGCAGTTTGTGCCGTTAGCCACTGAAGGAGATTGTTGGCAGCACTGTGACAAGAGGGAGGGAGGGAGGGGGAGGGAGGGGGAGAGAGAGAGAGAGAGAGAGAGAGAGAGAGGGGCGTATTGTGCTGCTTTACAATAGCTATAAGATGAGCACAGAGCATCTTTGGGTGTGGGTGTGGGTGTGGGTGTGTGTGTGTGTGTGTGTGTGTGTGTGTGTGTGTGTGTGTGAGTGTGTTGTTTGAATGTGGTGAATTTCTCATCTGATTTTATCTTGACTGCATTTTGTGGCATTTCAACATTTGCAAGGATTTTATTTTGGGACTGAGCCACGACAACAACAACACACACGCGCACACACACACACACACGCACACAAACACATACACACACATTCTCCCTCTCTCTCTCTCTCTCTCTCTCTCTCTCTCTCTCTCTCTCTCTCTCTCTCTCTCACTGCAAATGCCGCATC
>JAFBJT010106246.1:56019-69005 GCA_016785325.1 Chascanopsetta lugubris
CACCCCCACCCACCCCACCCTCTCTTCCTCCCGTTCTCTCTCTTTCCCTCCCTCTCTCTCTCAGCGCGTTCAAAGACGACAAATGCCAATTTATTATATACTGCTGAACCTGGAACCCCCCCCCCCCCGAGGGTTCAGACCCATTCTGAAACATAAACAGGCCTGGTGGTCTTTGGCTGTAATTAAATGTACAATATGTGACCACCTGGGGGTCTCGCAGTCAAAACAATAACACGATCCCTCGTGCAGCGTGAAGCCGGGTGTGCGGTCATGGGCGTTGTTGTCTTTACCACCGCGGCCAATAAAAAATCTACATGACTCCACTCGGACGCCAGACATGTATTCACGTTTTGCAGCAAATGGCAATGAACAGTCATTATTCATTCAAAAGTAAGTGAACACACATTAGAGGAAAAGAATGAGTTGATTAGCCAATTGACAAACTGTGTTTTTCCTTCCATTGTGAACCAGACAGTGAGGCAGAGACAAACGGGGTAAAACCATAACATGACCGTGGTAAAACATCTCATTACCTTCAATTCAGCTGTGCACTTTTATGGGTTCGAACATTGTTGTCAACACGTACATATATTAAATACACGTCAACAAAAACACATAACATGCTCAGGCTCTGATATTAAGATTGGGAGAAGGAACAAATGCCCCGAGCACTATTATTCACTATAAAGCCCCTGTGCGTGCTTACTTATGAGTGTGTGTGTGTGTGTGTGTGTGTGTGTGTGTGTGTGTGTGTAATTTGGTGAGAGCAGATATGATGGAATCTGGTGTTGACCTAAGAGACGGAAATAACGTTGGTGTTTCATATCATAGAAACTGTAGTTTGAGGAGAAACGGAGGGAAACAGACACAGAGAGGCAGCATCACCTCATTGGCTCGGTGCTGCTTCCACAGGCGGTCGCCATGGAATCATAATAATGGTGAGGAGAGATATGCTCCACTGAGGGAGAGTTTTCCTGCACCCTAATGGCATTTGTGGGGCAGGGGGAGAAGCAACGGGAGAGGAAAACAAGAGAGGGGAAGATGAAGAGGTCAAACAAAAACAAAAAAACAGTAGCTGTGTGATTCCTGTTTGTTATGGTCAATTATTTTTTTTACAAACATAAAATTTTTGAATTTCATGTGAATTTCATACATTTTTGTGAGTAGCAGCTCACGAGATGAATAGAAAACTCAAATATTGAAAATGCCTGTATCTCAGATTCTGTGTTAAAAGTGCTCAGTGTCACTTCCTGCAGCACGGGGGAGTCAATTTGAATGAGTTTCAATGTTGATGCATTGAAAATGAGTGTTTTCATTGAATTCAGGGCTGCACTTTTTTGCATCATAACAAAGCGAAACACTTAGTATTGTTTCTAGGTCACCATGCTGGTCTGGCCCTCCTGAGATCAAATTGGGCCCCTGTGGGGCCCCTGAACTAAAATGTTGCTTTGACACCGCTGCTGCAGTAATTAAAAGAAAAGAAGTGAAGTCACAGAGTTCTTCGGAAAATACACATACGATCTTTAAATGTATAGGATAAATAAAGCCTGGAGTGGATTGGCCATAATTGCACAGACAGAATAATGAGTTTTGTCTCTGCTGTTGTTCTCTAAACCAACTCTCTGAGCTCGGTAATTATGTTGAGACTCAGCTCATCAGCCGGACACTGAGCAAATGTTTGCAGAGGACGTGGAAACGACATAATGGCATTAAAAAAAAAACAAGAACCATCCAAACTATCATTGTGGTGTTTATTTTCTAGCTTTGTGTGAGGCAGGACGCTATCGATGGGTTTACGCGATGTGATTGGATAATTAAGTGTTTTATAAACACATTCTAACATGAGCCCGCAGCATTTTACACGGGCTGATGTTCGTGGACGTGGGAGGACGGAAGACGGATGTTCGAGTATTCTGAAATGACTTGTTGTGGCGATGAGCTCTCACCGACATTCACACTATGAGCAGAAATTTAAAAAAAACGCAGCTGCAAACAAGACAATCAGGAAAAACAATGTACTTACATTTGCAGACAACAACAGCTTTGTGGTCGAGCCACGACTACAGACTACAGACGACCCTCAGTGGGGCGATTACCATCAAAACACAACCAAAGCGCTGATGAGTGAACGCTGCAGGTCTCCCGCTCTATTTCTTGTTTGTTTCGGTTGAATTCAAGCTCTCGGAGCCTCTGAGGGCAGAATGAGTGGGATCGTCCAACCCCCCCCACCCCGACATCACAACCCGACATCACCAACCTTCTGACTTATGTGTTTACAACAACACCTCATTAAAAAACTTGACAAAGACAAAAGCAGGGCTCTCCCCAGAAAGTTGGAGTAGGATGGCTCCTGTGTGTGTGTGTGTGTGTGTGTCTGTGTGTGTGTGTGTGTGCTCATGTCTGTCCCTGTCCGCTTGTATCTCTGTGTGCGCTTGTGTTTGTGTTTGTGTGTGTGTGTGTGTGTGTGTGTGTGTGTGTGTGTGTGTGTGTGTGTGTGTGTGTGTGTGTGTGTGTGTGTGTGTGTGTGTGTACGCTTGTGTCTGTCTGTGTGTGCGTGCGCACGGATCGATCCGCGTACTACTTTCTAACGCGCTCTCTCTGAAAATTGGTATGAAGGCACTTTGATGGCGCGGCGCCATTATTCCGTTGTTTAGGTGGAGGCCTGAAGAATGAAACCATCATTCAGGTCATGGTTCCTCGGACATCAGGTCACGGGGGGGAAACCACATATAACTGCACCGGAGCCCATCAGGTCTTTCCCACAGATGGTGCGGGCACAGGACCGACGGAGGCGTGCGAGGGTGGGGCATCTTTGCCCTCAGATACTTCGGCGTGTGACATGTTCCGTCACTGTAATCAACCACCAATCAGCAAAGATCCCGGAGGCTCCTTTAAAGGTGCGGTGTGTAGGATTTGGTTGTGTGTTGTATCCGTCACCCTCACCCTCCGGAGCATGCGCAGCTTACCGTCGACTTCATCAAAACTCAAAAGATGTTTCGTTTGTCTCCTTTTTACGGCTGTAAAAACACGGCGGCCTCCAGACAGAGGACCCGCTCTTTCATGGGAGAAAACTAAAAACATTCATGAGATTAAATATTCAGGAAAATGTCAGTGTGCAATTGTTTTGTAATATTTTTTAGAAGTGACCAAAAACGTACAAACTGCACCTTTGAGGCAAGGTCTGCAGATCTTACAAAAAACTAGGGGGAGCAAAGCAGGACGTTATGATAGCAGATGCGCACACGCACAAACACACACACACACACACACACACACACACACACACACACACACCAAAGCCTGAGCGCCACAGAGGAACAGAAGCAGCTAATGGGCTGATTTCACTCCCAATTAGACGATGAATCCGTCTGTTTAGCTGCGTATGAAAAAATGCTCGTCCATCTGAGGCCTGAACTGGTTCGGACGGAGGCGGCGGAACGGATCCGACGCTCGGCTTATTGATCGTTTCATAATCGGCAGATTAAAACGACTGTCGCTCGCCCACCGTGCACGCTTATCTGTTGTTTCCGCTGTTTGGTTATAAATCTTTATTTTCGGCGGCGTGGAGAGAGATTTCGGTTTCCCTGTCGTAATCAGTCAGTGTGCCATCTCTCTCTCTCTCTCTCTCTCTCTCTCTCGCCCTCGCTCTCTCTCTGTCGTTGGCACGGTGATATTTATGGCCTGTCAGGGTCGTAGCCCGTCACCGAGAGCACCTCATAAACCCTTTCACCAACGCCCCCCCCCCACCCCATCCCCCCACCCCCCGGCCCTCCTGTCGTTATGGGATGGTAATGGAAAGTCTGCGCTTGTGATGATGCTGTTAGTGATTTGTGTGCATGGTTATTGAGAGATCTGGAGGTGTGGAGAGCAGAGGTGTGTGTTTATACGAGTCATAATTTGAAAAAAAAAAAAGTGAACTGCTGCCCTCGTAAGTACCCAAGAGGGCACAAGGTATTATGCTAATGTGTGTGTGTGTGTGTGTGTGTGTGTGTGTGTGTGTGTGTGTGTGTGTGTGTGGAGGGCTGAACACATTTCCTCCGGATCTATCCCCACAAAAACCTTCAGACATCAGCGAGTCGCTGAGGCGAAGCTGTAAATCTCACACACTCCTCCGGAATAAACAGCCACACACACACACACACATTCGTCAAATGAAGTTCCGGCAGCGGGGACGTGACACTCACACACCTCGTGCATATCTAATATCCCTCCTCTGCCACGGATCACTCACGCGCAAAACACTTCATCTCTTCCAAAATGTGTCACCGCACATCTGCCTTTTTCGGTTTCCTCCCTCGAAATGAGCACAGGAGAAACAACATGGCCGTAAAAACCTACGTTTGACCAAAGAGTCGATCAAACGGAAACGCAGGCTCCAGACAGAGGCAGCATCATGCCGATTGTTTGATGTGTAATTGGATGAGGTCATCAGCTGCAGTCAGTCTGCAGTGAGGAGCTGCTGGATTGATATTAATGATGTTGACGTAACCTGACAAACATATTAGCCACAAATGACATCTCAGCTCAGAGTTGTTGTCATTGTTTCACTTTGAAGTCGTTTTTTCTGGCCAATGTCAAGCATGACTGAATTTATTGATTTTTTGCTCATTATATCTTCATTCTAAAAATATCCATCGCTGTATTCTCGTCAAAAATACAATTGTAAACGTGGGAATTCTCCAGTGGGGAGTTAAAATAGTAAAGATAGTGAAAAGGGACGGTAAACGGGAGGGATAATAAATGGAATCATGTGATATATGTGTCTTGTATAAGGTAACAGTCACAGTCTCCTCCTTCAAATATACATTTAAAGGTTCGGTGTGTAAGATTAAAGTGGCGCTATTTCAATTTGGTAGAAAAGAAGGTAGAATAACAGTAACTAAACATAACTAAACACACTATACATGCATACACACACACACACACACACACACACACACACACACACACACACGCACGCATTGTTCTGACGGTTTTAAGTGTCGATGGACTTGTTTACATCAGCATCGGTGTCTGCATGGGCCGCCATACTGTGCCACCATGTTTTTAGATGTTAAGTAAAGAAGCCACTAAATCCCACACACCACACCTTTAATTTCCAGACGGTAATATGTATCAATACATAAGGAACAGTAGCCCAACAGATATGTACCGCGGAGGTGTACGGAGGTGTGTGTGCTGTTGTACAGAACGCCGACACACACACTTCCACAGGAACTGGTGAGAGGAGCAAAGTAACAGGAGTTGGAGCAGAGCTGAGACAGAAACTATTTACTGCAGAGTATCTGTTGTTTCCCCCCCCGCAGGGTAAACAAGGACTTTCTGCCCTCCAACCCCGTCTCTGTCTGCCTCTGCTCTCTGCAAACACATAATCCATCACAGTCACAAACAGCAGACGGCTGCAGGTAGTCTCCTCTCTCTCGTCTGGCTCTGAGTGATACAGAGTCAATCTGCCTCGGCGTTAATGCGGCAGGCGGCTGCACGGGGGGAGAACGGCCGTGTTTATTAGAGGGTTCCGCGATAAGTCGGGCGAGTGGGATTTTCCTTCCGAAACGCAGAAACGGCAGAGTTTCCTGTTCCACCGCGCACAATGTACAGTATCCATCAATCTTTCATGTGGAGAGAAGTACGGGGAAAGTTTGGGGGTCAACAGGATTTCATATTCAACTCTCTTCACAATAGTGTTTTTTTTTTTCCCAATCTGGCTCTCTGACTCACACACACACACACACACACACACACACACACACACACACACACACACACACACACACACACACACACACACACACACACACACACACACACACCCCGTCTCCAGCCATCCAAACACTTCACGTCAGAGCCAGAGTTGTTGTATATCTGTATATCTTGTATAGCAAGATCACTCTGATTCAGGGCTGTCACACTCACTTTCACCGAGGGGCCACATCAGCACTATAGTCGCTCTCAAGGGGCCGGGTTGAATTGTGCGACTAAATGTAATTGAAATGTCTTCATACTTGACTATAATTCATTCAAGTTACAAATATTGTATATGCATTTAGCTACGTGTGAAAATGTAAACACACTGAATGAATCGCTACACATAGGAAGTGGCCTGCGTAATTGACTAGAGTTCAGGCTCATTGTTTGCTTTACACTTCTTTTTATTTTGAGACAATCATCTGCCTTTGAGCTCCGGGGGGCCACATGAAACCATCCTGCATTTGGCCCCCGGGCCACGCGTTCGACACATGTGCTCTGAGGCTTCAGCACAAACACAACACGGGCACAAGCATGGGCTGACTCCAAAACACGAAACACACAGCGATCACTGACGTGACAGGGCTCCATTTATTCCTGTATTACAGAGCAACCTTTGTCGGGTTGCAGGCGGAGCGCTGAGTAATTGAGTGCGTGGATGAATAAAACATGTTCAGAGGAAGAAAAGGAGAATATTTGTTTACTTGTTAGAAGTTTGTTGGCACTATAATTCCTCCCATCCCCTCGTTGTTTAATTTCCCAGTCCATCCATCCCATCCATCCCATCCATCCCATCCATCCATCCCATCCATCCATCCATCCGATCTGTTTTCTTCCCCTAAGCCAAGGTCAGACTGCACACAGGCAGCTTCCCTCCACCTCCTCCTGGGGGGGGGGGGGATTCCGAGTTGTTCCCAGGACAGATGGGATATGTAATCCCTCCGGCTAATTCTGGGTCTCCCCCTGGGTTTCCTCTCAGTCTCAGGTAAACCCAGCAAACCTTCAATGGAAAGTGTCCAGGAGGCAAATATGTCCCCGATAAGACAGATCCCCCCCAAACCTCCTCAACTGGCCACGTTTGACACAAAAGAGCAGCTGCCTCTCTCCTGGTCTCCCTCTGGATGTCTGAACTCCTCCTCACCCTGAAAAACCTACAGGGGAAATTCATTTTGGCTGCTTGTGTCTGTGATCTCAGGAAGGAGGGAGAAAGAAAAGCCCTGTGGCTGTTATCTCTGGATTACATCCTACACACTAGTCCTTTAAAACAGTTTTCAATTTTCAACCAGTGGGTCGCGACCCAAAAGTGGGTCGCAGACGAAGAAAGTTACAATCCCCTGTGTGTTTCTTTTGAGGCGGATTTTTATGCATTGGAGTGCTGACTATTCACACTCCTCAACAGTAGGTGGCGATGAAGCCCTGTAATGCTAATAGACACCCAAAGATGAAATGTTTTGATATGCTAATTGACCATGACGAAACGCAATTAGAACGCAGCTTATTGAGTATAACAGAGGATCTCTCCCTCTCTAGCAACGCCACCTGCTGGCCATTTTTGTTTATCATTAAACATTTGAGGAGTTAAAAAGTCATTAAGAGGTGACCATGGGTCCTGGACCCCGACCAGTAGAGAACCAGTGCTTTAAAACACATAGGGAGAGTCACTTATCGTCTCGTCTACCTCATCAAATACATCAAAGGCATCAAACACATTTCAAGAAAAAAAAGCATCAGACTTCGTTTTGCGAGTGATTTGTTGAACTGAAAAAAATTCCATCCGAGCATCTTTAAGGGAACGTATCTTAACAATGAACTCACGATATCAACATTTGAGGAGCAAATAGGGCAGTTTAGAGGGAAGCTGCAGATAAACCCCCGTCCAACGGCGAAACAACTACTTTGACGAGTTCCACTAAGCTAAAATGCTAATCCGGCACAACTTCGGAAAAACCACGTCTCCGAGTCTTTCGGGGCTTTGGAAACCCTCCAGTTAGCGCGGATCACGATTCGGAGCATGGCCGCCCACAGTTGGCAGATGGACTGGTGCAGCATTTGCCAGCCGGTGTATTAGTCACCTGCCAGTCAGCGCTGGGTCCAGGCCAGAGACTGAGGAGCCTCTGTGACAGCTCCAAACATGAGCTGCTACAATAACACGGCTATAAAACCCTCCACCAGACCCCCGTTACCGCAGCTCTCTGCAGACAGGGCACAGAGACGAGTGGACTCGGTGTCTGCGCGGACCACCGCAGTGTGTTCGTCTGGCTCTGTGAGGAAATACAGGGTTTTAAAGGTGCAGTGTGCACAATTTGGGTGAGATGATTTGCACTTCTACTGGTCCAGAGTGGATTTGGATTGTGATCTTGTGGATGTTTTCATGAGAAAGAGCCCCTCGCCTCAGGAGCAGGTCCACATTACAGACGCCGCCATGTTGCCATGGTTGCACTGCCATGTTTTTACAGCAGCCCAGAATGAACAAACTAAATAACTATAATAATGGGTATTTAGAAAATATTATAGGAGATGTTAACTATCGAATAAAAGCCAAAATGACTTATACCTCTGTCTTCACACCACTATTCTAATGTATGCGTGTGTGTGTGTGTGTGTGTGTGTGTGTGTGTGTGTGTGTGTGTGTGTGTGTGTGCGTGTCTCAGATTCAGTGTAGGCGTTGTAGGGAAGGTGATAAAACTAAAGGAGGGGAGACCAGTAACGTGCAGGATGTGTGTGTGTTGTGTGTGTGTGTGTGTGTGTGTGTGTGTGTGTGTGTGTGTGTGTGTGTGTGTCACATGATGTGGTGAGGCTGCAGAAATAGGATGAGATTATTTATGGCATTAAGGGAGCATGAAATAGAATTGCCCCCCCCCCTCTCTCTCATCTCTGCTTTGAAAGGACAGAGAGACTTCATGGACAACGAGACTCCATCCTCACCTTCAAGTGTAAACTTTGGGTCTGGAGGTGTAAAGGCTCAGTGTGTAGACTTTACTGACAGCTAGCGGTGAGGTTGCATGCTGCACCTCAGCATCGAGGCAGTTATGATTCAGTGACGATTAAAACTGAAAAGATGTGATGGTAGAACATGGCGGCCTTCGAAGAGAGAACCTGCTCCTCACGTGAGTACGAAGAACTCATTCTCGAGTCACTCATAATAAATCAGACATTCATACTTTACCTTTTCATCTAAATCTTCCCTCCTTCACCTGCGCACTTGAAATAAATTGCGCTCCTTTCATTGACATTCTTACATACTGTCCCTTTAAGTCCACACTTTACTCTTGTATTAGCCCAGGTCTGAGGTGGTGGGGTTTTACAGACCAAAGCAATCAACCCAGAGCGAGGCGGTGTGGATTTGAGAGAAACAGCAGATTGATTTCTCATCAGCGCAGCAGATGAGAGGAGAAGTGGGGATGAGAAGACGTTTGCTCTCGACTGAACTGAACACGACTGGAGCCGAGATCTGAACCGGAGCTGATCGAGCCAACGTGAAACCGACTTCACACGCGCGTAAAGTCTCTGTGGCTGATGGAGAACAGGTCTGACAACAAACAAACTTCACTGACTTTGTGTAAGTAAAGTGACAAGTCAAACATTTTGGTCATACCAGCATCTGATTCCACCATGGCAATTTATGTTCATTACTTGATGAAACTTTAAAGGTACAGTGTGTAAGATTTAGATCAGCGGTTGAGTATAACATAATCCCACTAATATTTTCATGGAAGTAATTGCATAAATTACTCTTATAATTGGTGTAGAATTAGTATAATATATCAATACTGTGTGTGTGTCCTTTCTGTGGAAGCCGCCATCTTGCACAACACATTTAGTCACAGGTATCTGGAACTGAAAAGTACAGCACTTTAATTTAGGACCCAAACAACTTGTCAGGATCTAGAAATTCATCTAATTTTACATTTGTTTTTTAAATTTTTTTATACACAGACTCGACCCTCTGCCGGGCCGGTTCTGGCCCGCGGGCCGTATGTTTGACAGCCCTGCTCTGATGTATCAGTGAGCTGTCTGATGAGCAGCTGAGTGTTGGTGTTTTGGAGGAAACTCACCACCAGAGAGAGCGGCCTCTTCCACGACACCACTCCGATCAGCCCGGAGAGCAGCACCTGGCAGGGAGGAAGAGGACAGATGCTGTTAGAGGCCACTCACATGGACCAGGACACGGGAACGGGAGTGGACCTGATGCATGTGAGGAGGAGGTGGAAGAGCTGGATGGAAGTTTGGGGTTTCTTTTTTTTTTATCAACACAAGGCTGGAGTTTTTCTGCGTCTACACAAGTGTGTCCCACTGCGGCTTCACAGTGCTCCGTCTTTATTTATCATTGATTTGTTCTTATTTTCCTTTTTCACTGCTTGACGTATGTATTTTGAAAATGGTAAAAAAAAAAAAAATAGTCTGGTTCTGGCCAGTGAATCAGATAATTGTAGTTGGTTCATTACATGGAGCTTTATTTTGAAGGAAAATTACACTGAGATCTTTTAGAGAAGGTGCATGCGACAATTCAAACGGATGAGTCGCTCACTCTGGACATTCCTGCTGACTCATAAAAAAAAAAAAAAGCTCTTCCACAGATCCATGTTGATATACACATGTTGCCATGGAGCCAGTATCACTAGACCAGTAGCACTCTAGTGTTGTTGGAGTTTATATGATTCATCCCCTTGTTGACTCATTGTTGACTTCACGCACATGTTGCTTTTGGCTAAACTACTTTATTTACTCAGTCACAAAGTAAATATTCTGGGAACCAAAGGTGATGATTGTACATAATGCGAGATAGGGGGCGCCGTACTTGCATATCCATATCACTAGAAATACCTGTCCCTTCTTGAGTTATCAAAATACTTATGTCTGTTTCTCTCTCATCATCATCATCATCATCATCATCATCACAGGTTTTCCCATTAACACTGGTTTGCTTCATACAGATGTTGAGCTCCATCTACCTGGAACCAGTTTCCCCTGCAGCCCCATGATGTCATGCAACACTGCGAGTCCGAGCCTCCCTCTCACACGCGCCTGCTTAATTTAAAATTGGATTTAATATCGACCCACTCTGTTCGATTCAAACCCAACGAGTTCCCCGGCTCGGACACAAACACTATGTTTGTGTTTTGTAACTCTAAACAGCAGATGTTGTTTTTTTTTCCCCTAATGAGAAACCTGATGAAATGTATATCTGAGAAAACACCCATTGGTTTTCGCAGCACGCTCCACCCGAGGCGTGGTGTTGCATTTTTACAGTTCCCGCTCCTGTAGGTGTGAATTCTTATATGCGTGTGTGTGTGTGTGTGTGTGTGTGTGTGTGTGTGTGTATGTGTGTGAACAAAGGGTTCTCATAGCCCCCAGTGCTCTATTCCTCCATGGTCTGCCTCTCATTTCACTTCACCGTCCATTAACCACCAACATGCTCTCCCCATTCCCCCTTATCTTTACCCACCATTCTACCTCCTCCTCTCCACTGACTTTCTTTATGGCCACCATCTCTCTCTCTCTCTCTCTCTCTCTCTCTCTCTCTCTCTCTCTCTCTCTCTCTCTCTCTCTCTCTCTCTCTCTCTCTCTCTCTCTCTCTCTCCTCCCCACACTCACAGTATCTGTCACACACTCACTTGCTCTGCTCCCTGTCCAGTCTCCTCCTCCTCCTCCTTTCTTCTTCCCTCTCTTGTCTTGTTCCAGTCTCAAGTCAATCTTTCACTTTTACACGCTCAGTGCGTACATCCACAGATACAGACAACTGGCCCGACACATCGCTCAGGTCACGCCCACTTTTCACACCACGACAGGAAGTGACACTCAAAACAAGAGGATCCTTTGAACTGTCAATCATCAGACCGCTGATTCATAAACACATGTAACAGAGTTACGGTAATAATCACAGACTGATGACGACAAACTGAAGTTTAACACTGTGTTTTGTCTGTCTTTGTGTTGTTGTTGTTGTTGTTGTTGTTGTTGTGTTTCCAGGACACAGTGTCTGAGCTGCCTCTCGGACCCGAGCCTCCGTTTCATGACAAACTCTTTAACTTGTTGTCGCCGGCGGCGACAGACAACACACCTGTGAACCGCAGCTTTGGGGAGGTGCTGCAGCAGGTGTCCGCCCTCTACAGGCCGGTGTGTGTTATTACACTCTCCCCTCTTCCAGATGTTAAAGCGCTGACCTTTGTGTTTTTGTTGAACTGGATCAAAGCGGTCGATCGTCGCGAATGAAACGTCGTGATTGGCCGACAGGCAGACGACGCGCCACCGTTTAACATACATGACGTGTTCTGCTGTTTCCAGGGCGACGTCGTCTCCGTCACGTTTGTGGCGGGAAACCCTCGACACTCCGGAGACATGGTACGCTTTTTACCCTCCTTGATTTTCTTCTGTCTCATTGTTGGTCCTCTCTAAGCTCCTCCCCCTCCTCCCTCTGCTGCAGAGAGATAAAACCTTTGTTACCGTGGAGATCTACGACAACGCGACGGACACGTGGGAGGTGGTTCACACTGATGCATCATGGGAGACCAGGTGAGGAGAACACTCTTATTCTGCTTCAACCTTGTCTTTCCCGTGAAAGACGTTGGATCGTTTGTGTGTAAAGGCAGAAACTGAAAAGGTGAGCAGAGCTGCAGTACCTGTGCTCCACAGACAGGGGGCAGTGATGCACCTCCTCAGTCCTGACCGTCCATCACGTGTGTGTCGTCAGGTTTCATTGGCTGAAAGGATCAAAGGGTCAAAGTAACGCCACAGTGGAGTGGTGGGTCCCTCTGTCGGCCCCTAGTGGTTCGTACAGGATCCGACACTTTGGACATTTCAAACAGAGGAAGAACCTGAAACCACCCGTCATCTCGCCGTACCAGGGAACCTCCGACACCTTCACTGTGGCCGGCAGCTTTTACTTCCAGTGACGTCATCGTGGTGGTCGTCGTGACGACTCGGCTCCACCAGCTTCAGCTCAGGAATGTTTTTGAATGAGAACAAATACTTTGAAATAAATGATCAACGCAGCAAAAGATCAAATCTTCAGGTGTGAAGAAAGAAACTTTGTTTTAAAGAAAAATATTTATTCGGACTTTGTGTAGAAATGAATCAGAGAAACACGACACAGACACAAAGTCATCAGCAAACACTGACGTGCGGTGACATTTCTGACCTCCAGGGGGCACAGTGAGATATGTTACACTTTAGTGTCTGAAGGTTAAAGTTCATGTGTCTCCAACACGTTTTTAAGGCCGGACATCTTTGTTGTTTTCTAC
>JAFBJT010106246.1:88419-111885 GCA_016785325.1 Chascanopsetta lugubris
CAATTTTTCTATCAGTGGGGCCGGAGCAGTGGGATGTCCCTCACAGGCCCTCGGCCAGTGTTTGAGCCCCTCCATGTGCCCGCTTGAGTTACAGGAGCCCGGCCTGTGAACATAATAGCCGGGCTGTGTTTGGTTTCCAGGACGGGCCTCGTCCATAAAGGATGAAATGCGGCTCCTGACTGTCGCACCTCGTCCTCGTCTCCCTGCTGCCGCCGCCGCCGGAGCTCGCTGCCATAATTGAGGAGCACAAATCAAAATTAGTTATTACATGTTGGCCCCCAGGGGGGTCAGGAGGAATTCCTGTGGAAGGGGGGGGGGGGTCTGATCAAGACATAAGTAGCGGCAGAGCGATGTGTGTGTGTGTGTGTGTGTGTGTGTGTGTGTGTGTTCTGTGTGTGTGTGTGTGTGTGTGTGTGTGTGTGCTGTCTCCTCTGAAAGCAAAGAATCTGTGGAATTTGCTTTTGTCTGCAGCCTCGAACACAGGCCTGATGGCTCTTTCTGAAAATGTCAGGATAGATTAAAAAGCTGCAAAGTTCGTGAAAGGGGTGTGGCCTGTGTTAAAGGGACAGCTTGGCAGATTTTCTTTCAAATCGGACATAACTATCATGGGCCTTCATTCACCTGAGTATATGTACTGTTTTCGATACCCTCGAATGAGCCGTTATGTTTACATTAGCAGCAGCCACTTTCTATGTCGGCCGCCATGTTGTTTACGGCAGCCCCTGAATTACATCGTATTCAACCTCTCAGCCTCTCAGACTTAACTTACCTCAACTCAATGTACCTTAACTAAACTTAACTTAACCTTACTTAACCCAACTCAACTCAACTCAACTTAACCTAACTTAACTTGCCTCGTCTTATCTGCACACTTGGGTTTGTGACCGTCATGCATCAACATCTAATGTGTAGGATTTGTTGACGTCTGGTGGTGAAGTTGCATGATGCACCTCACCTCCACCTTCCCCTCCAACCCACGGCCTCCTTCAATTATCATGAGGACTCAACAGTTTTAAATGTGGCTGTTCTGGGCCACCGTCCACACGGGACTGAGCCCTTTATGTTTACGTCAGGGGAGGGCGCCTTCTCAGTGGAGGCTGCCATGTGCTTCCAGAGTTTTAGTGATGACTGAAGGCAGCATCAGCCCTGGATCTCGCCGAACTCCACGCACTGCGCCTTTAACGCAGCTCCAAACGTGTTACCTCTTTCTTTTCAAAGTGACCCCAACGTTTCCCCTCCCATCAGTGCCTCGGCCTCGACGAGGCCTGTTATTCCGCAGCTCGTGGTGTTTTGGAATGCCGGCCCCTCCACCGCTCTGATTAGTAGTAATGAGTGGAGCAGTAATGAGTGTGTCTTTGCATGAGTCCCCCATTGTCCGAGTGTGGCAGAGCATCAAGGACAACACGGCGACTGTCCTGGAATCCGCACCGTCCCTCAGCTCCCCTCTGTCGAACCCCCTTCCCCCACGACCACAACCCCGCCCCCCCCACTCCTTTCTCCCATCCCCACCATAACAACCACCACACCCAGACTTCTCTCTGCATGTCCCCAACCCCCTCCCACCCCCCCCCCCCCCCACCCCACCCCCCACCTCCCTCTCCAGGTGAGGTGTCGGGGGTGAACGTCACCAGCCAGGCCCAGGTGGTGAGGGGCACGGTGGGCAGGGAGGCCCTGCTGTCGGTCAGCTACTCCAGCAGCAGCTCCGACAAGCCCGTCATCAAGTGGCAGCTGAAGAGGAGCAGGGAGAAGCCCATCACCGTGGTGCAGTCCATCGGGACCGACGTCATCGGCAACCTGAGGCCCGAGTACCGCAACCGCGTCCTGGTGTTCGACAACGGCTCGCTGCTGCTGCACAACCTGCAGCTGTCGGACGAGGGCGCGTACGAGGTGGAGATCTCCATCACCGACGACAGCTTCACGGGGGAGCAGCACACGGAGCTGACCGTGGACGGTACGCGGCCGCCGCCCCACCTCCCTCTCATTCCGCCCACGTGTTTGAAAGCAGCGGCCATAAAAGCGTAGAGGGGTTCTGAGTAAAGCCGGATCGATACAAGCGGAAAACACTTTGGTGGTTATCATTAAAAGTTGACTTTTCCAACAGACAGTGAGTCGCCGCGTTGGTGGTGCAACGTTCCAGATGCTCTCACAGAGAGACTGAGAAGCACCGGGCCCTCCGGCGGACCGCTTGTGGCCCGCGGGCCTTATGTTTGACGCCCACTGGTCTAAATCATCTTTTCTCGTGGTTTTAAGATTTAAGATTTCGTTATTGTCATGGCGCAGTCCCGTTCAACAAAACTCTGTTTGGTAGAATGGGATCGTATTTCGCTGTGTATGGGATATTTTGGGTGTCAATGAATGGACAGACGAGAGCAGGTGATTGGCTGATCTACCTTGCTAAAGTTTGGCATGGCACAATATCTCTCAAATCCAACAAATGACACACGTTTTTAAACTAAAATTTAGTTAACTTAAATGTTTGTGTTTGTCTTTTATTTTATTATTATTATTATTATTATTATTATTATTATTATTATTATTATTATTATTATTATTATTATTTTCATCATCATCATCATCATCAACCCATGTCTTCTCCCCATCCTCCTCAGTCCCTGTGTCCAAACCCTACATCCAGATGATAGCGTCCTCGGTGCTGGAGTACAGCGAGCAGTTCCACCTGCACTGTTCCCACGACAACGGCACAAAGCCCGTCTACAGCTGGCTGAAGGGAGGCAAGGCCCTGTCCAACGACTCCCGCCTGCTGCTGTCCCTGGACCAGAAGGTGCTGACCATCGTGCGCGTCCTGATGGCGGACGACGACGTGTACGCCTGCGTGGTGGAGAACCCCATCAGCAGCGTGAAGAGCACACCTGTCAAGCTCACTGTCTACAGTAGGTGGCGCTACTGTACATGGGCACAGGACCTACGCTCATACTAAGGAAGAGGAGGAGATGAGGGTGATGATGGTGGAGGAAGTATTCGAATGCTTTGATGAAGTGAGATGAAGTAGTATCATACAATCATCTGCGGTGACTTCATGTATGTTTGATGGCTTTATTTCTCAAAAGAAATCATATACTATAAATGTTGAGATAAGATAAGGTCAGTTAAGTTCCGATCAGTTAAGTTGAAATAAAAGAAGCTAAGATATGATCAGATTAGATAAGTCAAGCCAAGCCAAGTGAAGTTCAGATCACTTAAGTTACTTAAGTTTGGTTAGGTTAGGTATAAGATAAGTAAAGTTAGGTTTAGATCACTTAAGTTAAGTGCAGATCATTTTACAGTTAGGTTAAGATAAGATAAGACGGGATCAGATCAGTTAAGGTAAATTAAGTCAAGTTAAGTTAAGATCAGATCAGAACAGATCTGATAAGATCAGTAAAGGTAAGATTAGATACCATACAACTAATAAACACAGAAGCACATTAGACAAGCCTGGATTTTAAATTGTAGATGCAACAGGTTTCATATCAAAATATCAAAAATATATGAAATCTGCTCATTAAACAGAACTATATCAGTTAGCTAAAAGCAGCCGGGCAGAATGTTTCATCATGCGTCTCCATGCGTGAGCTCCTGTGACAATAACAAAACAAACTGCTGTGAAACCTGATGAAAAGACTCAAACTTGGCCTGGATCTCTTCAAAACTCTGGTGCAGAACCAGATCAGTGGAGCGGATCCAAGATTTTTTTCTTTTCTTACCAACACTTAACAATGTGACTCATTCAACAATTCCTCTGATTGGCTGCCGCTGAATAATTCATGGAGCTTGATGAAAAACATCAGACACATTTTGCGAGCTGTTATGAGTGTGTGAAATGTGCTGCTGCTGCAGCTTGATTGATTACTAGAGGACGTGGGGGGAGAGAGAGGAGCTGCACTGACGATCAGAGTGGGAGAGACAATAGAAAGTATATGCGCAAGTAACTGTGATGGATCTTAAAGGTGCAATGTGCAAAACCTCAAAAGACCTTTTCTAGTTGTGGATTGGATAAAACATCGTTTCCTTTATGCGTCACATCACGTGAAAGTATTCATGATGCTGATCATCATCCCAATATCAGGCCTTTACAGTCACATGCCCCCACTATGGAGGCCCCCCGTGTGGTAGCACCATGTTTACATAGTTGCCCAGAACAGCCATCGAAAATCTTGTTTGGACCTGGCTTGTAAAACAAAGCAAAGATGCACACGTAGCTGATGCAAAAATGAATCAAACTGTACCAACGTTGAAACAAATAACACACTGAGAAGAAAGGAAACACAAGCGGCAGCACGGTCAGGTGACAGCAGCAGGCGACCGCTCGAGCACAGACCGGGCAGCTGGACTTTAGTAGCCTGACGACACTGACCCAGGTGTCTCCAGTTACTCTGATGACCTGACTCAGCTTTGATCCACTGATTCACCTCTGTGCTTGGAAGGGGGGGGGAGGGGGGAGGTGAGGGGTGTATTCAGCTGCAATCAAGCCGCAACCTTGCAGTTCACAGGGTGGCCACTTGAGGCAGACTCCAAATCCCACAGACACACACACACACACACACACACACACACACATAGGCTTGTCTAACAATGTTGTTTACGACGGAGCGCGAATCCAAGTGGGGCAGAGTTTGGCTCCGGACGGCTGTTACTGTGGTAGAGCCAGTGGGGAGGGAGGGAGAGAGAGAGAGAGAGACAGAGAGAGAGAGAGAGAGACAGAGAGAGAGAGAGAGAGAGAGAGAGAGAGAGAGAGAGAGACAGAGAGAGAGAGAGAGAGAGACAGAGAGAGACAGAGAGAGAGAGAGAGAGAGCAGAGGAGCTCTTTAATCCAATGAATGGACAGTTATTTATGAGGAGGGCGCAGAGGCAGGTGGGGGGGGGGGGTTACCGCTCTGCCTCAGTGGACCACAGTAATCCTGACTTCATTATTACTGTACTGTGATGTGCTGCATGAGGAGACAGCCACAGGCCCTCACAGCGCTTGGTGCCGCCCTGCAGGCCTGCTCGCTAATGTGCTGCTTCACCGCTCCTGGTACAGGCCACAGAGCTCTGAAGAGTCCTGGGGCGGGGGAGGGGGGGCGTCGAATGTTCCACCACTTCCATATATATATATATATATATATATAGAGAGAGAGAGAGAGAGAGAGTATTTCAGTATAAGTTTGGAAAATATACGTATGATACGATTAACTAAGTCAGCTGCAATATGCAACTTCACCACTAGGTGTCCCTGCATTCTACACAATGCACTTTTGAGAAGCAAAAAATCGGCTGTTACTGATCTCTTTATCTTCTCTCTCTCTCTCTCTCTCTCTCTCTCTCTCTCTCTCTCTACACACACACACACACACACACACACACACACACACACACACGCACACAAACCCCTCTGTTTCCACCCTGGTGCAGGACGGAGCTCGCTATACATCATCCTGTCCACCGGGGGCATATTCCTCCTAATCACCCTGGTGACTGTGTGTGCCTGTTGGAAACCTTCCAAGTAAGAGTCAGTCTTTCTGATGTGATTAGAATCTCAACTACTTCCACAACTCCGCAGCTCAGAGTGGAAAGTTGGAGAGCAGCGCGCGGCCTCGTGGTCTGACGTGTTGGAAGTTCTCTAAGTTTGATTTTCACTCTGCTGCAGAAAGAAGCATCGACCCGTCCCCCAAAGAGCTCCGGTCTACGTGGAGCACAGTGAGAACGGCCATGATGGTGAGCAACGGCTGATATATGAAGTCTGACCTTTGACCCCCCCGTTCACCCCATTCACTCCTCATTAAAACTGTGTGTGTGTGTGTGTTTGCAGTTGATGTTGTGCCCAAACCAACTACACTGGGGAGGAGGAGTCCAATGCCTCTGTATGTTCTCAATGAAGACGTAAGTCACTGTTGTTGTTTTTTTTCCCATATCACTGTTCTGGCATTAAAGGTACAATGTGTACGATTTAGTGACATCTAGTGGTGAAGTTGCACACCGCAGCTGGGTCATCAAGATCTGATAATTACCATATATGCAAATGCAGTCAATTTCACTTCGTAAATATTACACACTATTTGCACAAAGTGATTCTAAACTCTTTGAAATATCAGTATCATTTTTTCTCTATTTTATTTATACCCACGAAACGTGTTCACTCTGTTGTTTCAGGAGACTCTGGAGCGTTTGGAGGAATGTGCCGGCAACACCGTCGGCCAATCAGAGATGAGCATCCCCGCCACCTACGCCCCGGCCCTGCCGCCCGCCTCAAACAGAACTGACAGGCCCGTGTGGTCTGCCCCGCGCAGGTACCCCCGCAGCCCCTCCCCGCTGGCACAGCCTCTCCCGCAGCACCCGCTGGGTCATCCGCTCCGGCCCGTCCACTCGCCCGTCCACTCGCCCGTCCACTCGCCCGGGTCGTCGCCGCGCAGCTTCAGCCCGATCCGAAAGATCCGCCCCCCTGCCGGCATCCCGGCCAGCCACCTGCCCGTGGAGGCCGAGTGTCCGGAAACGAGTGATCAGACTCCGCCGCAACAATGACAGCTGCACTTAGCTCAACCATCCTGCAGGGGGAGTGGGGGAGTGGGGTTTGTTTTTATGACATGTACATTTCCTTGTATAGTTTGTCGCTCCAGTGGGAATTGATGCACTATAGGATCAGAGACGAGTTCTAACTCTTTCATTATTTATCATGGATCTCTATGCCTGTAGTTTTCGATGATGTCATCAGTTTTGATCCTCCAGCATGTAGTGTATATCATGGATAAGACGCTGAGACACAAGTCCCATCACCTCTGGTACATATTTGACTTTTTTCTCTTGCTCCATGATCGTTCATTTTTCATCAAGTGCCTGTAAATATGTAAGTACATTGTTTTCTTTTCTTTTGAATAATTAGGTCATGTACGGTGTTCTTACATTAGGTCATAGTATAACCTAAGGTAATAAAACTATTTCAATGACTTGGAGTATAGGTCATCTGTTTTTTGCAGTGTGACTGCAATTCCTGTCTGGTCCACTAGATGTCCCCCACACATTTCCTGGTAATATTGTACTTCATGACTGATATCAGATGTATGTTACAATTTGAAGTCTGTGTGTTGTTTTTTTTTTTTTTTAGTGAGGTCATGTGTTTCAATGTGATCCTTCATCTGATTTGTAATCCCATAATCATGTGTCTCTGACAAATGGGAAAAAAAGACGCCTCTTACTGTAAACACGCCATCCTGTCTGAGCCCCGGGTTCATCAAGTGCTCCACAGCAGAAGGTCAATGAGGATCAAATTGTACTTAAGGTTCATAATAAAACTAAATATAGACAAATGAAAGTCAAGGGGAGGCTGTTGTTTATGTAATGCAGTTTCAGAGTTAAAGGTCCAGTGTGGAAGATTTATCGGCCTTATCTCTACGGCGATAAATGAAATGAATGTGATGAACAAACAAGGAAGCCTGAATGGGCAAGGGCAACTCCTAAGGCTGTAAGCAGGAGCATAGACTGAGGAGGCAGACTGAGCGCTGCCATGGCTCACAACTGACTCTAGTGGTGAAAAAGTGGTATGACAGGGTGGCTGAACAAGCGCTTTTGGACTCTAGGTGAAGTCATACATTGATGCTTAGGATGCTAAGACTATTCAAAAGGTCTTTCGGATGATGACAAAAATGATCTACAGCCCCTTTAATACGATATTTCTATTGAATCCCCATTTTTACGTCAATCTGAGGTCCACATGGGATAAAAGATTAAAGGTAAGGCGGAGCTGCGCTCCTCTGTGAGGTGAACTCACACACAAACACACGTCACCATCATTAGCATAATGTGGCCTCATCACCCGAGCAGCTGGGAATCCTTTGTCATGAAAATGCCTCCTGATTCGCTGCTTTTATCCCCGACCTGCGTCGTCCGTTACTGAAGGTGTGACACGGCTCGTGTGTGTGGCTGCACGAGCCAAACGATGTGCCCTCCCCCGCTATGGTTTTTTTGATGTGGGGCTTTGTGGTCTCTTTGGGCCTCTGTACGCGGGCTCATGAATACACATGCGGCATCACGGGTAAGACGGCGCGAGTGGGCACGCTCACGAACATGTGCACGATCACTGGTGACGTGTACGGTCCGTGGAAAAGGCTCGGATGATGGTGACGAGGAGGAGGAGGAGGAGGAGGAGGAGGAGGAGGAGGAGGAGGAGGAGGAGGAGGAGGAAAGCCGACCTCATTCAGCTTTTTACTGGGAGTTCAGCCTCTGAATGTTGGTCAGAGTGTCTCTCTCATCACTTCTCCTCTGGCGTGGCAGAGGCGGTAATCAGACTCTGGGGAGCAGCGTCACACCTGCAGGCGTACGACGTGTGTGTGTGTGTGTGTGTGTGTGTGTGTGTGTGTGTCTGTGCTCATGAGTGGGCGTGTCCCATGAGCTGAATAGAGATCATGTATGATGCTCTCCACCCCTCTAATTAATTACCTCCTCTTCCTGCCTGGACGAGCCTTCTCACTAATGCCCTTGTTCACACCCGTCAGCCTGGTCCCCTGCGCACGGAGGAGGGTGAGTGTATTGTGGAGAAGCTCTTAATGCGCGCAACGGTGGGTCAGGACCTGTCAGAGTCAGGCCGTGATGTGATGCGCTGGCTGTGGCCTGGGCTTTTTCAACTTTTGAGTTTTAAAGGTGCAGTGTGTGAGGTTTCCATCATTTTTGTGACTTCTAAACAAAAGTAGTTGGATACAACATCAAATGCAAATACATATAATGGACATATTTTAGAGATGGGAAAGAGAGTCACCAAACATGGGCCAAGGGTCAAAGGTCAAATATAAGGGTCACCATTATGGCCCCTGTGACTGTGCTCTGTGTAGAGGTTGATGGAGAAACCACTTCAAAACACATCCACATTTTGCACACTGTGCCTTTAATGGAATTTAATGTTCTATAGTGGATTAATCTGTTGTTTCCAATGTGACCCCATTGAAAATATCAAAATAAAGCAGATAAGAATCTCCCCCCAACAAGTTGCAGCAATCACATAAGGAATTGGAATTTAGATAGTAATGTATTTCTATTTATATCACATCAGGGCCTTTTTGTGTGTCCTTTTGTGATATTAAATGAAAAACAAAATAAATGAAATATCTGATATTGCAGAACAAGGATGCTTCTGATGGTCTGAAGCTCCGGTGCACATTTACAAAACATGGATTAGTAGGTATGGCACGGCATGCCTGCAGGCTTTTTCCCCCAATTTGTGAAATATACTTTTACAACATGGAGGTTTTGACATTTTGACAGGATGTTTATTTTATTGTCCTCGCTCACTCGCTCGCTCGCTCGCTCATAAATAGATTGCTCAAAACAAAATGCACTGAAATCTGCTCAAGTGCTCCGCTTTTACTCATCTGACCAAACCATCTGCTGGACCTGTTCTCAACACTGGAGAGGATGAGTGGACACACACACGCACACGCATATGCACACACATATACACACACACACACACACACACACACACACACACACACACACACACACATTGGGCCATAGATAGAAATAGATGAACAGTATGAATGCTTGAGTGACTGGGTGAATGTAAAACTGTCCTGTAAAGCGCTTTAAGGAGTCTTCAAGACTTGATAAAGCTCTGTACAAATGCAGACCATTTACACACACACACACACACACACACACACACACACACACACACACACACACACACACACACATTCTCATATTTTTATCTTCGTGTGGACACTCATTGACAAAATGCATTCCCTCTCCCTTTATCCTAACCCTTATCTAAACCCTTACCAAAGCCTAATCCTTACCCTAAAACCAAGTAAAACTTATACGTGCACTCACACACACACACACATTTTCTCATCCCTGTCCTTGAGTGGACACTCATTGACATAATGCATTCCGTATCCCCTTACCCTAACCCTTCCCATCCACAATTAATTGTTTAACCCTAACCTTAACCCTAACCCTTAACCTAATTCTAACCCTAACCCTACAACCAAGTCACACACACACACACACACATACACACATCCTTGTTCTTCCCTCTTAGAGAGGACACATATTGGAATCATATTACCTTTAACCCCTTGCCCTCACCCTAACCATCCCAACTCACTGCCTGACTTTAACCTTGACCTCATTCTAATCCTAAAAAGTGCGGACGGGTCAAAGGGTGGGAGTGACATATCCAACATATCTTTTGCACATGCGTCCGCACACATGCAGCTCTCATGCAGATCACACGGACAAAACATGCCCCCCCTCCCCCCTTTGTTCAGGAGTGGAGTCACTTTTTCATAAGACTTGATTTTCCAGGTCCTTGGTCGAGTGCTCTATAATCAGCGTTTGGTTTGAACCCCTGTCTGCATCACAGGCCCATAAACCTGCAGTTTTCTATCGAGCTCATTTAACAATATGTGATGGTCCCGTCGGGTATTAATCAACCATGATGTTTATCTCAAATCTGAATGTCTATGAGATACAGTGAATGCATGAGTGTAATTGAGATGTCTGGGGCCAGCGCAGGTAAACACCATGCACCACTTAACATGTGTGTTTTTTTTTTTTTTTTTCTCCCAGAGCAACGGTCCCCTAGCAACCGGGATGAGTGTCATTTAAATTTGTAGTACTCCATACCCCACTGGCTGCCTCACACATACCCTTCCTCACCTCTTATCTCACCCACAGCCTCTTTCTCTCTTTCTCTCTCTCTCTCTCTCTCCCCCGAGTCTCCTCCACCTTTACATGAGCGTCTGCATGTGAGTCAGCTGCATCCTCAGCACCTGGGACGCCACCTGCCACTCTGCTGACTCTGTGAGTTATACCTATGCGCTTTTTAACTCTAATCGTGTTATCTGTCATTCACGTGAATTTTGTGTTTACTTCTCATGCTACTGAAACTGAATGTTTTATTCATTGGAAAATTCTATGCATATATAATGATAACAATTTGCAAGTGATGTTATGTTGCATGTTATTTCAAAACATTTCAACTTTGAAAGGTCGTATCAATCATTATCTATGTCTTTGTTTACCTAAGAGTGGGTTGACTCCAGGTGGACGTCCACTCGTCAGCCCCCCAGCTCTGTCAGGGATCTGAGCCCGAGTCTCTGAGGGTGTGTGTGTGAGAGGAGAGGGAGGTCAACATGGGCTCCAGCTCCTCCTCCTATGCCCCCAAAACCATTTACCTGGATGTGGATGGCAAAGTGCAAAAGGTAAGTTTGATTCCAGGGGAAATTATGTAATTTTTATTGTATACATGGCATTAAAAGATTTTTTTTTTTAAAGATGGCACGTGTGCTGCTGAAATTGACCATTCATTTTGTACAGTTTCCTCAAAATGGAAAATAGTGTTCGTGTAGGAGCATTGACACATTATTGGTTATTATCATAAGAATGAAAACTGTCATATGTGGCACTTAGATATCAAAATAGAACAAAAATAAAGACATTTGAAACCCTTTGGTTTTATGAATCAACACTTTTTTTTGCATGTGGATCATTTGTTAAATTAAGAATAAAATAATTTACATGATATTGACGTTTATTTGTGCAAAAAAGTCAAAAAGTAAACTTTACTGAGTGGAATTTCTTCTATCTTTATCTAAATGTTAGGTGATTCTTTTTCGATTTGGGGTTAAATGAACAACTTTAAATACCATGGACTACAGCATGTGTAAATACTACTGAGCAGTTCAGCTGCATGTGTCACGCAGTTGCAGCTCCCTGTGGACTGAGTCACCGGAGGAGGCGACAGTGTCGTTGACAGTGCAGCAAATGAAGTGATATGTAAAAAAAATAGAATAAAATAAAGACATGACGCGCATTTCAATGCAGCAGTCCAGTTGGTGCAAAGAACCAAACGCATGCACTCTGCAGAGCGGCTGATGTGGAGAGCTTCAAGTAGAGAGCTGGCGATGACACATGTCGTGTTGAAGAGCTCCGAGCGCTCGAGCTGAGGCTGAACGTTTGTCTGCTACACCTGCTCACTCTAACACGAGAGATCACTCTCTCTCTCTCTCTCTCTCTCTCTCTCTCTCTCTCTCTCTCAGGGTGTGTGTCAACACACTCTTACAGATAAACAGGGGTGGTCCAAACAGTGGCCCGGGCCTTCCAGCGGCCCCTGGTCCATTTTTTAGTGGCCTGCAGCAAATTGAAAAAATATAATGGAACACGGCCCACGCGTGAAACTTGCACTCGACTGCATTTTACTATTTTAACACTAGGTGGAGCTACTGCTTCATTAAAGACAGTTCTGCACGGGTCCAATTTAAAACATAAAGACAACAACCGCTCATATTTATGTGTTTCATTTAAAGGTGCAGTGTGTCAGATTTTGGTCATTTTTGTCACTTCTAATAATATTACAGAACTACAAACTGACATTTTCATGAATCTTTAACCACGGAAATGTTTTTTTCACCCCCATTAATCTAAAATGAGCACGCTAACGTATATTTACATGAGGGGTGGGTCCTCGCTATGGGGGCCGCCATATTTTAACAGAAGTAAAAAAAACTGAGGTCTACCACAGGTTCTCCTGCACGCTCATAAGGGTGAGGATGACGTGATGGATGCATGGATGGAACATGCAACTTCACCTCCAGATGTCACCGAATCGTACACCCTCGCACCTTTAATGCTCAGGCATAAGTGATCAACATTTGATTTACTTCATTATCTTTAATTGTTAAAAGCCTATCATGTATTTTGTCTGCATGTGGCCCTTCTTGAAAACACTCTGGTCCCCCTGCTCCCACTCTCTCCCTCGCCGGTCTCTGTGCCGCCTTCTCCTCTCTCAGCCGTGAAGCGAACCAACCCTCCAACCATGTGACTGGGTTTTCTTAAACACATGAAACGTGATAACTCTAACCCCGGCGCGCTGTCAGAACACTGAGGCCCTATGTCACAACCAGCGCAGCTGCTGGTGCGCAGCTGTGTGCAGGTGTGCCTCTGGAAGCCACACACACACACAGACAGCATTGAGCGGGATTTATGGCCGCACAGCCGAGGGTTTCTCCATAACATGAAGTTAGAGTCGTTCGTATGGCTGCTACGTGACTTTAAAGGTGCAGTGTGCAAGATTAAGGTGAAATGTGACCCACTTTTATCAGCAGTGATTTAAATGTAAAATGATTGAACTGGTGTATACTAGCTGTCAATATTTACACCAGGAGCAGGGCCTCACTATGGAGGCGGCCATGTTTTTCACCACTAGGTGTCACTAAATCCTAAACACTATACTAATGAGTGAAATCAGTTCCATTACCCTTGTCAGAAATGTAATATAATGTATAGTTATGATGTATTGATGAGTGTCCAATCGCACAAACTGTTGTTTTCATTGGCCTCATTGTGTGACGGACACTAAAGGTGCAGTGTGTAAGATTTAATGATTTTTTCCCCCCCAATATAACTTTTGGCAGGAATTGGATTAAAACAAATATACTGATATTTTCATGAATGCTTATTCACCAGAACCTTCAAATGGTTGTTTTCATCACCCTAGAATGAGCCTCTTAATGATTTGTGTGTCCCTCCCAGGTGGTGTTCAGTCGACACTGCAGCCCATGTGACATCAAGGAGCTTCTGTGTTCCTCGTCCAACATTCCCAGGTTTGTGTGATCCAGGTCGGGAGGGCTGAATCCAGCTGGTTGTGGATACTGGGAAGTTTCAATCCACCCATCTGTGGATCCACATAACATTGGAAAGCAGGAACAGAACAGGAACATGTGTAACGCGATAGTCTCAGACATGCGCCCGTAGCAGTGCACATCAAAGCCGACCATGATTAATGATGGAGGCCGGATCTGGTCCTCATCTGCCTTCACTCTGGATAAAGCTCTCGTCCGCTGCTCGTCTCTGTGAGACAGGACGAAACTCCACTCTGTGATTTATTCCCACTGACTGAGTGGAGAATGATAGATTGCAGACACAGGACACACTGGGTGGATTAATGTTATTATTAAACATTATAAAGTATTTGGATGAGCGCAGATCTGTGACAAGAGCCAATGGATGGATGGGTGGATGGATGGACTGATGGATAGATGGATGGGTGGGTGGATGGATGGTTGGTTAGTTTGTTGGTTGGCTGGTTGGTCAGATGGATGGATGGATGGATGTGTGGGTGGATGGATGGATATATAGATAGATGGATATACATATATATGTATATATATCCATGGAGTGATAGATGGATGGGTTGGTGGATGGATGGCTAGATAGATAGATAGATAGATAGATAGATAGATAGATAGATAGATAGGCAGGCTGATCGGTTGATTGGTTGGTTGGTTGAATAATTGATTGATTGATTGATATCCTATCTCTCTTCACTAACACAGGAACACAGCCATCATGATGGTGGATCCAGAAGGTGCTCTGGTCTCCATAGACCCCACCATGCCCACCAACTCTCCCAGGTAACATATCTGCGTGTCATGATGTCACTTATCATCAAAGACAGACAAAAACAAAAGAAGATATTTCAAGTTGATATTGATCATTACAATAACAACAATCGGACTCCCTCACAGCTCCTTGTACAAAGTTGTCCCTCTGTCCACCGGTCAACTCGGAGGTAAAGCGCCTGCATGTCCTTCATTGACATACACACATTCCTGCAGACACGGTGAGAGCAGTGAGGTGATGACGGTGCACAATGCTTGTGTTTGTGTGTGCAGAGAAGGAGGATATGTTTCAGAATGTCTTGTCCCAGGTGGCGGAGCAGTTCAGCAGGTAACTAACACCTCTGTCGTTTATGTTACGTCTGAAGCCCGTCCTTCCCCACACCGACTCATAGCTCACACAAGAGCTGCCACACGTGGAGGCCCTTCATGGTCAATTCTAGGTCAATTCTGAACTTTATTTTGAAATTCCAACCAATATGGAAAACATTTTATTTTTTTTGCTTCGTTTTTCTCTCGCAGAGCATTTCGTATCAACGAGCTGAAGACCGAGGTCACCAACCGACTAGCCATGCTGGAGAAGAGAGTAGAACGTGAGGGTATATTTCATATTACCACACAGGACAGGCACACTATGACGGGTCACATCAATACGAACAGCCGGTCATGTTGTGCTCTGCAGTGGAGGGACTGAAGGTGGTGGAGATCGAGAAGTGTAAAAAGGACCTGAGGAAGCTACGGGATGAGATGACTTCAAGAGGAGGCGGCAGGTGAGTCAAGTAGTGTGCGGCTGTATGACATCTAGTAGTGAGGATGCATATTGCAGCGGGAAATGTTGGAAGGCCAGTGGTACTTTAAATGACCAGTAGAGGTGCAACGTTAGATCAAATCATTTGCAATATGCAACTTTGCCACTAGGCGTCACTACATTCAGCCTACGTAAACATGATGGCTCAAATAATTGTTATTCTGCGATGCATTTCATCTTAGTTTCGCACACTGGACCTTCAATTATTTTTTTGACGTGCCTCCTCAGAGTGAACTGCCCGTGTAAATACAACTTCTCAGACGACGGGAAGAAGGTGACTCCGCGACGAGACGTCCCCAACTACCCAAAGGTGCGTCTACTGTTGACATGCGTCCTCTGTGCGATGCGACGCCCCCTGCTGGTGTCCGTCGTGATGACGGTTTGTGTTTGTCCTGTGCAGTACACGCTGTCTCAGGAGACCATCGAAGCCCTGAAGAAGCCGACATTCGACGTGTGGCACTGGGAACACAATGAGGTGAACAACTTCTCAACTCGATTCCGCCATCTTTATTCAGACACAAGGTGGTGACTGGTTTCTTTGCTTGGAGCAGATGCTGAGCTGTCTGGAGTACATGTACCATGACTTGGGGCTGGTGAAGGAATTCAACATGAACCCCATCACGCTGAAACGTTGGCTGGTAAATGTACAATGACAGAAAGCCAAAGAGACAAGTCCATATTTGGTCGTATGGTCCAGACAATGGCAAATGTGACTGCACCTACTAATCAAAGTGAGCATATACCTCTACCTCATGCAAAACAATGCAAAGGAGGGAGTAACAAACACAGCCTTTAGTCCACCTAGACGTCTTCCAGGGATCAGCCAATCAAGAGAAAGTAAGCCCTTCAGGGAGGCGGGCTTAAAGGACATAAAGGCTCATTCCAGCTGATCAAAGTGGAGGCAAAACATACTTCATTTGAGGCCTGTAGCCATTGAAAAACACACTGGGTTCAGGCACGGAAACTGGAAGTGTTAGCTAGCTTACTTACATGCCTCGGGACTCAGCCCAGCTGCACGTTATCAAAAACATATCGTCTTACATACCACGGTGCACATGGTTCAAACCTCTAAATCTTTAAACCTATAAACTCTTTATCCTGAGTGAATGCATTCTCTGTGTTCCAGCTGGCCATCCAGGAAAACTACCGCAACAACCCCTTCCACAACTTCCGTCACTGCTTCTGCGTGAGCCAGATGATGTACGGCATGATCCACCTCTGCAACCTGCAGGTATATAAGGTGCAAACCTATCAGAGCGCCATGGGCGTTCATGCATGTCGAGGAATTCAAATGATTTATCCAGGAACTATTACGTAATGACGGACAGGTCAGGACAAAAACATGATTTCGCACCAATTGTTATGTGATAGAATTCTCTGTTGCAGATTGGACACTTTTACTTTTCCATAAAACTATACGTTCCTTCTCCTTGTTGTTGTTGTTGTTGTTGTGCAGGAGAAGCTGACTCTCACAGATATGGGCATCCTGATGACAGCTGCTGTGTGTCACGACCTGGATCATCCCGGCTACAACAACACGTAAGACGCTCGGGCCCCGTCTGCACACCTTGTTTACAGACGAGACGGCCATTGACCCTCGGTGTGTTTTGACATCCCCACCACAACACGGTTTGTCAGTGAACCGTGAAACTAGTTCAGCATGGAGAGCGTGCAGGTATGAAAACACACCGATGGAGTAGATAATCAGGGTTCACAGCCAACGAAGGCCTCCCACCTCCTCATCATCAGGTGTTGTACAACTTCGATTTGCTCCTCATCACACTGGCTCTCTTTTACATGTATCAGAATTGGCGCCATCTGCTGGTCATCTTGTTAAAGCACATCAATTAAACAGTCAAGTACATGTGAACATGCACACGTTTGCATTTTCAGGGTGAGGGCAGGGGAATATTAAGTTATCTTGATGACTCCTCCGCTTTGTTCACAAACTGGTCAGTTTTGGTTTTAGGAAACAGTGGGAATGAAGAGTAGGTTTGCACAAACAAACAAACAAAAAAAACCCAATTCACAAATACAGCTTGACCCACCATCTCCCCACACTAGTGCTGATTGCCCCTGTCTTATATTCCTCCAGCCTGTTCCACCACCACAATGACCAGGGGCCCACAAATACATCTACGCTTTCCCAAAACACACGTTTAAATAGATATCTAATATAAATTAACCTGACCACATATGACTGACAACAGGATAAGGATCATTAAAAGAGAAATAGAAAATAAACAGGAGGAAACTGTACAATAGTAAAGCCCCCCTCCCCCACCCCCTCTCCTCTCTGAACACTTGGTTCAGCCTAACAAGGTAGTTGGCTTCAGCTGGAGGCCGGACTCTCATGTGTGCACTCCATGAGAACACCCCCCCCCCCCCCCCCCCACACACACACACACACACCCCAACCCCCTGCAAGTAAACCTCAGAGTGAGACAGGGTGGTTTGTGGACATAAGCACAAAATAATAATCTCAACAAAACAAACACACACACTTCCTGTGTCAATCTAGTAGCACTCCTCAGCTCCCTCACAGTTCATGCACAGAGGTCAAAGGTCAAAGGAGACACAGGCCAGTACCTGCCTCATTTTTCAGTCCAGGTTCAAAACAAACAGTCGCCGAGCTATATGGTCAATGACATCGACACTTCGTACATGTCTCACCCTCGCCCATGTCGCATGGTCTCATATCAGCAAAGCTGGATTTAGGGACAGTCCTAAAGAAGTCCAACCCCAACTAAAGAAAATATTACGAAATGATGATGATCATCATCATCATCAATCCAAACCCCCTGAATCTCACGTGTTAATCCATCTACCAGGTACCAGATCAACGCCCGCACAGAGCTGGCCGTGCGCTACAACGACATTTCTCCTCTGGAGAACCATCACTGTGCTGTGGCCTTCCAGATACTCTCTCTCCCCGAGTGCAACATCTTTGCCAACGTGGATCCCGAGGCGTTCAAACAGATCCGACAGGTAAAACCTGTAGGTGTAAATACATTTATTAAATGAAATGCTATTTTCTAATCCGCCATATGTTATTTTGTGTGTGTGTGTGTGTGTGTGTGTGTGTGTGTGTGTGTGTGTTTTGTTTTCCAGGCCATCATCACCCTCATCCTGGCCACAGACATGGCCCGACATGGGGAGATACTAGACTCCTTCAAGCACAAAGTGGACAACTTTGACTTCACCAATGAGGAGCATGTGACATGTGTATGTATGTTGCCTGGGATCACACTGTATCTTCCACCTGACAGCAGCTGTTTGACTCCACTGATCAGTGGAACAAGAGGGCCTTTATGTGTCATCTGTGCAGCAGATTAGAAGAGGGAGTCAAATGGATTGTATTAGTCCCATTCGGGGCGTGGGGGGGGGGGAGGGGTGGGTGGGTTAGCGTTAGAGAGATAGTACACACAGTGTGACAGATGTGTGTGTATTTTTGAACTTGTATCTTTGTGAGGACCATTTGAAGTATAGAGCCCACTGAGAGAGAGAGAGAGAGAGAGAGAGAGAGAGAGAGAGAGAGAGAGAGAGAGAGAGAGAGAGAGAGAGAGAGAGAGAGAGAGAGAGAGAGAGAGGGGGGACATTACTTGTATGTGTGGATATTCTGACCTGTCCTCAATAAGCTGGTTTTAGGGTTAGGGTCAGGGTAAAGCTATTCATTCATTCATTCATTCATTTATCCATTCTTTACTATACAAACAGACCGACAAATAAAAAGGAAAGAAATAACTAAATACATATGTACGTACACACACACACACACAAACACACACACACACATATACTGTACATGCTGTAGATATACATACATACATTCACACACACACGTACATACAAAGCTATAGGGTAAGGTCAGACTGGGACATGCATGATGTCTGTGTGTGTCCTCACTGAGACAGAATAACAACTATGTGTGAGTGTGTAAGACTGAATAGGCGTCTTTGTCCTCAGCGTGTCCTCTTACAGAACATCGTTGTTGATGTTTTACAGCTAAAGATGGTTTTGATCAAGTGCTGTGACATTTCCAACGAGGTGAGGCCCACGGAGGTGGCCGAGCCGTGGGTGGACTGTCTGCTGGAGGAGTATTTCATGCAGGTGAAGCCCATACGCCAAGGCCTCCACATTACCCCCCCCCCCCACCCCCCGCCCCCCAGTATCAGGGCGTGAATGAATGAACGACATGTCCTCGTCTGTCCCCTGCAGAGTGACAGGGAGAAGTCTGAGGGTCTCCCCGTGGCTCCTTTCATGGACCGAGACAAAGTCACCAAGCCCACGGCACTCCATGAGAACACCCCCCCCCCCCCCCCCCCCCCCCCCCCCCCCCCCCCCCCCCCCCCCCCCCCCCCCCCCCCCCCACACCCCCACCACACACACACACACCCCAACCCCCTGCAAGTAAACCTCAGAGTGAGACAGGGTGGTTTGTGGACATAAGCACAAAATAATAATCACAACAAAATAAACACACACACTTCCTGTGTCAATCTAGTAGCACTCCTCAGCTCCCTCACAGTTCATGCACAGAGGTCAAAGGTCAAAGGAGACACAGGCCAGTACCTGCCTCATTTTTCAGTCCAGGTTCAAAACAAACAGTCGCCGAGCTATATGGTCAATGACATCGACACTTCGTACAAGTCTCACCCTCACCCATGTCGCATGGTCTCATATCAGCAAACCTGGATTTAGGGACAGTCCTAAAGAAGTCCAACCCCAACTAAAGAAAATATTACTAAATGATCATCATCATCATCATCAATCCAAACCCCCTGAATCTCACGTGTTAATCCATCCACCAGGTACCAGATCAACGCCCGCACAGAGCTGGCCGTGCGCTACAACGACATTTCTCCTCTGGAGAACCATCACTGTGCTGTGGCCTTCCAGATACTCTCTCTCCCCGAGTGCAACATCTTTGCCAACGTGGATCCCGAGGCGTTCAAACAGATCCGACAGGTAAAACGTGTAGGTGTAAATACATTTATTAAATGAAATGCTATTTTCGAATCCGCCATATGTTATTTTGTGTGTGTGTGTGTGTGTGTGTGTGTGTGTGTGTGTGTGTGTGTGTGTGTGTGTGTGTGTTTTGTTTTCCAGGCCATCATCACCCTCATCCTGGCCACAGACATGGCCCGACATGGGGAGATACTAGACTCCTTCAAGCACAAAGTGGACAACTTTGACTTCACCAATGAGGAGCATGTGACATGTGTATGTATGTTGCATGGGATCACACTGTATCTTCCACCTGACAGCAGCTGTTTGACTCCACTGATCAGTGGAACAAGTGGGCCTTTATGTGTCATCTGTGCAGCAGATTAGAAGAGGGAGTCAAATGGATTGTATTAGTCCCATTCGGGGCGTGGGGGGGGGGGGTGGGGGGGGGCGGGGCGGGAGAGAGATAGTACACACAGTGTGACAGATGTGTGTGTATTTTTGAACTTGTATCTTTGTGAGGACCATTTGAAGTATAGAGCCCACAGAGAGAGAGAGAGAGAGAGAGAGAGAGAGAGAGAGAGAGAGAGAGAGAGAGAGAGAGAGAGAGAGAGAGAGAGAGAGAGAGAGAGAGAGAGGAGGAGGGGACATTACTTGTATGTGAGGATATTCTGACCTGTCCTCAATAAGCTGGTTTTAGGGTTAGGGTCAGGGTAAAGCTGTTCATTCATTCATTCATTCATTTATCCATTCTTTACTCTACAAACAGACCGACAAATAAAAAGGAAAGAAATAACTAAATACATATGTACGTATATACACACACACACACAAACACACACACACACACATATACTGTACATGCTGTACATATACATACATACATTCACACACACACGTACATACAAAGCTATAGGGTAAGGTCAGACTGGGACATGCATGATGTCTGTGTGTGTCCACACTGAGACAGAATAACAACTATGTGTGAGTGTGTAAGACTGAATAGGCGTCTTTGTCCTCAGCGTGTCCTCTTACAGAACATCGTTGTTGATGTTTTACAGCTAAAGATGGTTTTGATCAAGTGCTGTGACATTTCCAACGAGGTGAGGCCCACGGAGGTGGCCGAGCCGTGGGTGGACTGTCTGCTGGAGGAGTATTTCATGCAGGTGAAGCCCATACGCCAAGGCCTCCACGTTACCCCCCCACCCCCCCAGGATCAGGGCGTGAATGAATGAACGACATGTCCTCGTCTGTCCCCTGCAGAGTGACAGGGAGAAGTCTGAGGGTCTCCCCGTGGCTCCTTTCATGGACCGAGACAAAGTCACCAAGCCCACGGCTCAAATCGGATTCATCAAGTTCGTCCTCATCCCCATGTTTGAAACCGTCATGAAGGTGCAGAGCCTCGTCTTCCTCGGCCTTTATCGGTTCCATCCCGCTCTCTCCCGCCTCAGCTCACGGATGATCTAATGTGTCTCCACAGCTCTTCCCTCAGATCGAGGAGATCATGGTTCAGCCTCTCAGAGACTCTCGTGATCACTACGAGGAGCTGAAGCAGATCGACGATGCCATGACCGAGGTACAACCAATTCTGGTACTACAATCTCTGTGTCTGTCAATCACAATCAGCGCGGGGGGGGGGGGGTTGATGTCTGAGTGAATGACCAGGACTCAGTTGTTCCAGTTGTTGTGCACATGGGAGGATTTAAGCTGCTGCGGCTCAGGTGATGTCGTGCTCATAAAGGAAAGATGTGAAGGAGACGATGAAGGGAGCCAGGAAAGGAAACAAAGAATCCCCCATATAGTCATTCTATGCACAAACACAGTTTACTGCTTATAACAAAAAATGACTTATCTTATAGAGCGACAAACAAAAATAAATGTGACTGAAAATGAATGTAATACGCATAATAATGACATCAGGAAGTCAGGGGAGTATGCAGGTAAAGGCTTATGTAAGAATAATGATTGTTTCCATTATGGGATTGAAATATGTTTTACATTCAGATTGGAATTTGAAAAGAACATTTTTTTTTTCAATTTAAATAATGGCATCTATATTTGGATATAGTTTATATATTTCGAACCAGCTAGATGTTGAAAAACAACCCTGGACTAAAGAACCAGGAACTCCATATATGGGTATTCACATCAGTTTTGGATGATGTCATTGTTTTTATATCGATGTGGTCGTGTCCTTGTGCAACTGTGATCTGGCTTAAGATGTTGCTGTCCTTCACTTTCATCACACACTCCATGATCTTACTGGTCCCAGTCAGTAAAATAACCCCCTGGATACAAACCAAATTAAATGAATTAAATAATCAAATCCCATAATAATCACTAAAAAAAGGGAGATTAATAGGGAGATTATTAATCATATTTCTCAACATATTTGCAGCTTTGATTGGTTTGTGTGTCCGTAATCACACATGTGAGGGTGGTGCTGAACAAGAGAGGGAATGGGACCAGTCTGAGCATGCACAGACACACACACACGCATGCAGACACACACACACACACACACACACACACACACACACACACACAGCAAACAAATCCAAAAGTGACGCTATGCTATGGTTCGAAAACAAGCCTGTGAGGACATGTCAGCATCTGAGTGGGTGGGTGGGTGGGGATGGGGGGGGGCAGGGTGTAAAGGGTTAAATCAATGACAGTGATATGAGTGTGCGCTTCCTGCGGTGGGATCACAAAGGTAAACAAATCAGAGTTGGTCGACTCACGCATTTCAGCCGGCTTCACCTGGAGCACCAAAACACCAGCAATTATCTGTTATGCAATTTGTGTTTCTCACGGGTGGGGTCACACACACACACACACACACACACACACACACACACGGATGCATGGAGGCTTCAGACAACTTGCTAACATAAAGGTGTGTCTTTTGTTCAACGAGGCACAGAAGAAAAAAACTGAAAATATGTCGTTAGGCGGCAAGAAGAAGTAAGCTCTGCAGTGAGTGAGTGCAGTGCAGTGCAGTGGTTTCTGTGTAAGTAAGACGTCACTCGCTCCTCTGGTTGTGCTTTTGCTGTTTTAGTCTCATAGTGTCACGCGTGTCGCTGCTCTCTCTCTGCCTGTAGCTCTGACCTCTGACCTCTGACCTCTCTGGCAGCACAGCAGCTCTCCTCTCCTCCTCTCCTCCTCTCAGCTCTGACGCAGCACTTCCATCACTTTGCGCTCCGCTCAGTCACAAACAGGAGAAAACACGTATCACTCTAAAGTCTAATTGGTTCAGCGTCTTTAGCGAGTGGGTGGCTCCATATATCTGTCATACCACTGTAACCCCCCCCCCCCGCCCCCCCCCCCCCCTCCCGCCTCCTCGTC
>JAFBJT010106246.1:115020-125727 GCA_016785325.1 Chascanopsetta lugubris
CCCACCACAAAGCCACAGAGAGAGAGAGAGAGAGAGAGAGAGAGAGAGAGAGAGAGAGAGAGAGAGAGAGAGAGAGAGAGCCCACCAGACCTGAGCAGAGGCACACACACACACACACAGCTGAGAGTTATAAAGGTCAAAGGTTGAGATCTCTCACCTCCTCTTGTTGTGAAGGTCACTGGGGACTGATGTGTCCTGTCCTCTTCCTTCTGTCCTCTTCACTCTTCCTTCTGTCCTCTTCCCTTTGTCCTCTTCATTCTGTCTTCACTCTTCCTTCTGTCCTCTTCACTCTTCCTTCTGTCCTCTTCATTCTGTCTTCACTCTTCCTTCTGTCCTCTTCCTTCTGTCCTCTTCACTCTTCCTTCTGTCCTCTTCCCTTTGTCCTCTTCATTCTGTCTTCACTCTTCCTTCTGTCCTCTTCCCTTCTGTCCTCTTCACTCTTCCTTCTGTCCTCTTCATTCTGTCTTCACTCTTCCTTCTGTCCTCTTCCTTCTGTCCTCTTCAGTCTGGCTTGAAAAGCCACCGTCAGCGTCTGGATGGAACAACAAGAAACTGCCCTGACTTGTCTGATAAGTCAGAGCAAAACACCATAATCAGTAACACACGCACACACACACACACACACACGCCCTGCTTCTCAGTCTTTGTGAGGACAGGTCCGCCCTGAGTCTAGTCCTCTGTAAAGTCCAGAGGACTTGAAGTGAGTCAGCGTCTCAGAAAGTAAAGACAGTTCAAGTTCAAAGACAAAGGTTGTTGTCGTCACTCACCGGACTCTGCTCTTGGTTTCATGTTTCAGACCCGAGCCGTGAAATGGAGCCTGTGGCTCCTCCTTCAATGGATCCAGTTCACGGAAATCACGTTGTGTTCCGCTAACTGCCGCGTGTGTGTGTGTGTGTGTGTGTGTGTGTGTGTGTGTGTGTGTGTGTGTGTGTGTGTGTGTGTGTGTGTGTGTGTGTACTCTGCACCACAGTGAGCTCTGTTTCCATTCGTACAGGCTCCTGAAGTCAGTGGCTCTGAGCTGTGATTAATGCTGAAGTCAAATGAATGCTCCTGGTCTTTGATGTGTATAATCTCCTTTGTTGTTGTGACGGGTTTTAAAGGTGCAGTGTGTAGCATGTAGCACCATGAGGATGATGACTCTATATTCCGCGACACCTGTGGAGGGAAAAACCCAACTGATGTCTCTTTGTGACACATGCAGCTCCGGGTTCAAGTGACTCAAACTGAAAAAGAGCTGTTTCCAGTCGTTAGGTAGATATCATGAATCTACCACACGTCCTCTAAAGATGGACATCTTCTCATTAATGAGTCACTCTTTGTCTAATAAAATGAATCAACATTAAACAAAACATATCCCATGTCATCATGTTAAAGAATGTGAGTTCTTCATTCCTTCAGTTGACTGAAACTCCTTTTTTGTTGTAGTTCTGATGACATCATCGAAACAACCTCATACTGTTAAAAACAACTTCAATCCAGATTCTTTTCGGTCATGACTTTTAATAACCAACACAACAAGCTGTACTTCCTCTAAGGAGCTTTGTGCAAATTCTGCTTTTGTGTTTGAGGTGTCACATGTCACTTCCTGCCTTTACCAGCTCTTATTTCAACTGTCCACCAGAGGTCAGCGTTCTCCTGAGGCCGAGCAGAGGAGGCGCGTCGGAGCGGTTTCTTCAGGTGAGAGCGGACTAGGCCACGGTGGGGATGAAGTACTGCAGAGACACGTCTTCATGCAGCAGGATCAGGTGGACCACCCTGTGACAGACGATATCTGAGGACACGCCCCCTCTTTAGAACGTACACGCCCCTCTGAGATCACATGACAACACGAGAGACGAGCTGACTCACTGCACATGGCTCTGCTGGGGTTGACCTGCTGACCCACCAGGAACTGCTGCAGCCGCCTGATGTCCACTCGAGCCTCGGCCATGTCCTCTGGGTCTCTGCTCTGAGACGCTGCGCGGTCCTGTGAGGGCTCATCGCCTGCAGGGGCAGGAAGTGTGGGGGGGGGGGGTAAAGGAAGTGAAGCTGATGAACAGATCTATCCTCTGAGGATCAGGACAGACTGAACAATGGCTAGAACTCAAAGACTTTCACCCCACGGAGGATTCCCCAGGTCTTTGAAGTGAGTGGAGACAGAAACCAGGTCCGTCTCAATCTTCAGGTTCATCTGTCCGTTCATGTTGGCCTCAATCACCTGGAGACACACACACACACACACACACACACACAGAAATGACTGATGAATCATTCCTCAAACTGATGATGACGAGAACGTTTCTGAACTGTATCGACAGTCGCGCTCTGGAGGAACCGGATCTCACCAGGAAGTTGGAGAGGTTCTTCATCCTGTCCACCACACTCTTCATGGTCTTCAGAGGAGGCAAGAACACACTGACCTGCGCACACACACACACACACACACACACACACACACAGCACTGCCTCTCTACTTTCAGAGTAACAGGTCCAAGTGTACACAGGATGAGTTGTGTGTTGAGGTCGGATTCTGCCTCGTGGACTCACATCAAAGTCTGGCATGGTTGGTTCTTTGAACTCGTGCCAGAGTCTCCGTGGAATGACGGTGACCGGGACGTCGTGAGTCACCACTCGACTGAGGCTGGACAGAGTGGGCTGGACACAGGAGGACATGACATCAACAGGTGACATCACAGTGATCAGTGACCTGTCATTTCAAAATGAAGCCAAACAAAGCGTGATCTGTGATGTCAAACCCACTGAGGACGTGGAAGAAGCTCAGGTGACAGCGACTCACCAGCTCTGCAGCCACAGTGAGACAGGGGCAGTGCTTGTTGGTCAGTTTGACCTTCACAGACTTGGCGTTCTGGACGCTCTTCAGGGCCCGGGCCAGGTTCTCCGGACTGACCTCCAGACAGATCTCGTTGTGCTCGGAGGACACGCCCTCCATCTGGTACGCGTCGAAGAAGTTGGCCTGTGGGAGGAGAGAGCCTGACGGGAGGTGGACACACTGACCCTGAGCTCAAAGTTCAGGAGGCGACGGGGTCATGAGCCGTTCTGCGACCAGCCACCAGGGGGCCTGACGCCCTCTTACCTGCGCCAGCTCACACCACATGCCCACGCCTCCGTTGGTCACTTTGCCGGACAGGACGAAGAAGAGGTTGAGCGGCGTCAGGCGCAGCACGCACACCTTGGTCAGCTTGGAGATGGTGGTGACCACGCCTGCTGATGGAGGTCACAGGGTCAGGGACAGTGAACAGTGTCTGCATTCTGCTGTTAGAGGTCAAAGGTCACAGAGGACCCGCACCGTGTCTGCAGATATAAAGAAGACTGCTTGGAGGCAGGAAAGGAAATATGAATTCCTCAGGAACTTTTGATTTGCTGCGGTAACATCATGTTACAACGACTCTTTAGAAGAGATGAGAGTTCCACTCAAAGGTGAGTCTGTCCACTCCGGGCTCCTGTACAAAGAGAGGAGCCCCTCCTCCTGTCACTATATGTTAAAGGGCTCGTTTCAGTGCGATAGGATCAAATAAAACACTCAGTGGATCATACATTTCTAAAACAATGGCAGTATATAACTGCTTTGTGACCGTGAAGTACTTTTATTTCGATGTTTCCAGAATACTTCAAGTTAATGTCCTGACTGAGTCATAATTACAAAATAAAATGTCCATCTAGTTGTTCTTCAGTATTTTCATTGACTACATAAAATACAGAATAACTTGACCCATATCACAACATGAACTTCTTTCGGAAACTTTGATCATATTTTCTTTATATTTAGGAAAGCAGGTTCTGACGGTTCCGCTGGCTGGAGTTAGCTAACAGCTTAGCAGTGAAGCTAACGGGCTAACGGGCTAACGGGCAGAGTGAGAGCTGAGGCGGCTCACGGCTGAAGTGGTGGAGGCAGGCGACGTCGACTATTTTCCCCCGGAACTTCATGTCGAGCTGCGGCCGAGGAACGAGCCGTGGAGTCGGGGTGACGTTCAGCTTCAGCTCCGCTCTCTGCCGCGGCTCTTTTCGAGTGTTCCGTCCGTGTGGCAAGTCCGACGGACACAGGAACTGCTGACAATCTGTTCCTACCCACCTCAGCTTCTTATTCACTCATCACAGCAGTTTTCGGGAGCTTCTGATGCAAAGTGTAATTTATGTTTCATATTTGTTGTACAGTTGTTTATGTGTACACCGTTTGTTTGTTTGTTGCAAACGTATTCTATTTTACAATTTCATTGAAAAAAACACGTTCTATTGTTATTAGTGTTATTATAGAAATTATTGTTGTTGCTGCTGCTGTCGTTAATAATAATAATTTATTTGGCTATTTATTGACCATGTATGACCGCATGGTGTCAGTATTTTGATCCAATCAAAACTACTTTTGCTGACGTGCATGAATTGCACCGCCTCAGGGCGTGGCCTCGAGGAGGAGGAGGAGGTGACGGGCTCGAACGGAGCCACACCGACACCGGCACAGAACCGAACTCCTCCGAACACTCAGGCGGAAAGATGAGAGAGATCGTGCACATCCAGGCGGGTCAGTGCGGGAACCAGATCGGAACCAAGGTACATGCCCGATGATGACGTCACACTAAGATTCTAAAGTTTATTTTCAAACTTGACATTGATTTTATTTTGTGTGATTTTATTTGTTGAACTTTATTGAAGAAAAAATTCAGTTGTCAAATGTTTTAGTGAAAAACTGAAGTGAAATAAACTGAATGGAAGTTTTTTGAATGAATATTTGAAAGTAATATTTATAAAGTATTAAAGTGGTGAGTTACTGTGAAACTCTTCTGTTGTAAATATGAAATCTAACGCATGAATGTTTGATGAGACAAATTAACAGATGAATTCAAACATCAGACAGTTTGTGTCTTCATACAATTACAATGTTATACACAGCATACTGTGTGTGTGTGTGTGTGTGTGTTCATCACCATCACCACAGAGAAAGAGGTAACTGTGTGAGCCAATATGAGACTATTCTAGGAATTTGTGTGAACACACACACGCACACACACACACACACACACACACACACACACATTCCAAGGCCACCAACATGAAACTGTTCATCCTGACTCAACTCTGAAGTTGTGAGAAGCAGCTGAAACGTCACGACAACTAGAAGTTCTCCTCACAACCATAAAAAGACATGAACACACACACACACACACACACACTCCAATGTGAGTGAAAGGTCAGAGGTCAGAGGTCATGTGATGTCTTCTCTTCCTCTGACTCATCAGTTCTGGGAGGTGATCAGTGATGAACACGGAATCGACCCGGCAGGAAACTATGCCGGTGACTCAGCTCTGCAGCTGGACCGAGTCAACGTCTACTACAACGAGGCCTCCTGTGAGTGTGTGTGTGTGTGTGTGTGTGTGTGTGTGAGACGAGCAGTGACTTACAGCGCAGTGTGTTGACCCTCTGTGTGTGTGCAGCACATAAATACGTCCCCCGGGCCGTGCTGGTCGACCTGGAACCAGGAACCATGGACAGCGTTCGATCAGGAGCCTTCGGACAACTCTTCAGACCCGACAACTTCATCTTCGGTAACCATGACCTTCATCTTCTGTACACACACACACACATGCACGCACGCACGCACGCACGCACGCACGCACGCACGCACGCACACACACACACACACACACACACACACACCAGCAGAGAAAAATAGGTCACCAGTCCAAATGCCGACACATGTTCCACCTGCTGCAGTGACGGGTTCACGTTTCACTCATGGACTTCTCTCTCTGCGCTCTGATTGGTCGACCACAGGTCAGACAGGTGCGGGGAACAACTGGGCCAAGGGACACTACACGGAGGGGGCGGAGCTTGTGGACTCGGTCCTGGACATAGTCAGGAAGGAGTGTGAGCACTGCGACTGTCTCCAGGTAACGTTCAGTTTGGCACAGGAAGCAGGAGGCCTCTCATTGGCTGGATTCCAGCTCTGTGGGCGGAGTCAACGATTTGCATTTCATCCTCTCAATCGCAAACTATCAGCTCCATGAAATAGTCATTGGGTTGATTGGTGCCCTGAAGCTTCCTTAGGGCTCAAAGCTCCGCCCCCTCTGACTCCGCAGGGTTTCCAGCTGACTCACTCTCTGGGGGGCGGGACCGGGTCCGGGATGGGGACCCTGCTGATCAGTAAGATCCGGGAGGAGTTTCCAGACCGCATCATGAACACCTTCAGCGTCATGCCCTCTCCTAAGGTGCGGCTCCGCCTCTTTGCCGTGTTTCTGGCCGTCACGCGTTGGCGCGCTAACGTGTGATGTCGCTGTCGCCCGTCAGGTGTCGGACACGGTGGTGGAGCCGTACAACGCCACGCTGTCCGTCCACCAGCTGGTGGAGAACACGGACGAGACCTACTGCATCGACAACGAGGCGCTGTACGACATCTGCTTCCGCACCCTCAAACTGACCACGCCCACCTACGGCGACCTCAACCACCTGGTGTCGGCCACCATGAGCGGCGTCACCACCTCGCTGCGTTTCCCCGGGCAGCTCAACGCCGACCTGCGGAAGCTGGCGGTCAACATGGTGCCCTTCCCTCGCCTGCACTTCTTCATGCCGGGCTTCGCCCCCCTGACGGCGAGGGGCAGCCAGCAGTACCGCGCCCTCACCGTCCCCGAGCTCACCCAGCAGATGTTCGACGCCAGGAACATGATGGCGGCGTGCGACCCGCGCCACGGCCGCTACCTGACCGTGGCCACCGTGTTCCGCGGACCCATGTCCATGAAGGAGGTGGACGAGCAGATGCTCAACGTGCAGAACAAGAACAGCAGCTACTTCGTGGAGTGGATCCCCAACAACGTCAAGGTCGCCGTCTGCGACATCGCCCCCCGCGGACTCAAGATGGCCGCCACCTTCATCGGCAACAGCACGGCCATCCAGGAGCTGTTCAAGAGGATCTCGGAGCAGTTCTCCGCCATGTTCCGTCGGAAGGCCTTCCTCCACTGGTTCACGGGCGAAGGAATGGACGAGATGGAGTTCACGGAGGCGGAGAGCAACATGAACGACCTGGTGTCGGAGTACCAGCAGTACCAGGACGCCACCGCCGACGACGGCCAGGAGTTCGAGGACGAGGAGGACGACGTCAACGAGTGAGGACCACGCCATGAGGATTCCTCTGGAGGGCCGCCGCTACTGGTGCCACAGTACTGTGGTACTACAAAGAGAAGTACTCAGTACAGTACAGTAGAAAGTACAGTACTCAGTACACTCAGTACAGTACTCAGTACAGTACTCAGTGTAATACTCAGTACAGTACTCAGTACAGTACTCAGTGTAATACTCAGTACAGTACTCAGTACAGTAGAAAGTACAGTACTTTAGTAAATACTTTGTCTTGGACTCTGCTCAGAAATGTTGACACGTTCTTCTCCAAACATCAACGATAAAGAACTTCTCCTCCGACTGAAACAGCACCACCTCATTTACCACCAACAGAGGGCGCCAGCTGGTGCCTGAGCGTCGTCGCAGTGTGTGTCTGTGTGTGTGTCTGTGTCTGTGTGTGTGTGTGTGTGTGAGGAATAAACATGTTACATTTACACTGTGTATTTTTGTGTCTTGAGGATTTTAGAAGTTTTGTTGCTAAATGTGATGACGTGTGTTTATTCTGCTGAAGGTCAAAGAACCACTTCCTGTTTGACTCCTTTGACTGAGCTCATTTACATATATTCAGAAGAGTTTGTGACAAACTGTAAAAACCTGTTTGGAGGTTTGATGAAAAGTTGCAGCGTCAGCAGAAAAAAAACACTCATCAGCTCTTTCATTTGTCTGATCACAGTGTGTTAATGTCCCGCCTGCTGCTGTGTGTGTGTGTGTGTGTGTGTGTGTGTGTGTGTGTGACAGAGAGAGTTGATATCCCAGCAGTTCTGTTGTGTGGTGGATTATGAGCTGTTAAAAAACGCTTGTGTTGTGTCTGTGTCAGAATGTGTGTGTGTGTGTGTGTGAGAGAGTGTGTGTGTGTGTGTGTGTGTGAGAGAGAGTGTGTGTGTGTGTGTGTGAGCTGACGTCTGTGGATCTTTTCATCAGACTGAGCCGTGACCTTTGACCTCCTGCTCATCACACACAGGAGACAACATCGTTCGACTGCAGTCAGATTTGAGATGGATGGAGTTTTTATAAAATACTGATTCAAAGCTTTTCATTTGTGTTTTTTAATTCCTGAATCCATTTGAATATTGATTAAAATGATAATAATTGTATTTAGTGATTTAGAGGCACAGATATGGAGACTTTGAACACTTCTACTATTACTCCTGACAGTAATGACAAGATTCATAATAAGAATAATAACGTACCTCTGGACGGAGTTGTTCTGACCTCTAGCGGTCGATGCGGAGAACTACAACAAGAGAATATCTCAAAAACCAGTTTTGCAGTAAACCACAATGAGCACTAGAGGGCGCAACAACACATTTCTCTGTCTCAACGGGGCGCTGGGTCTGAAGGGAGGGAGTTACACAGGTTCATCGGCTCCTTTGGTCTGAAATGAAATTATTTTGGAAAAAGAGTTAAACACAAAAAATAAAGAAAAACACAAAAAGCTCACAGCAGAAAAGTGGGAGATGTGTTTTTGACTTTGTAGTTTTTGTGAAATACACAGAGACATCCTCACTCTGTACATGTTTGTGGGCGGGGCTTACATGAAACTCCACTGCTGATCACTGGGGTTCAGGTCAGTCCCTCCACAGTACCACAGGTCACCAGCAGGGCGGCGCTCTGCTCCACCACAGCCCTGGTGGGAAATGATGACATGAGTGTTCATCTCACTGAGCTGATCCTTTCTGCTGAGTCATCATCTCTGTCTCCTGATCATCACTCACTCTGCCCCCCAGTGGCCACAAACGATGAAGCAGTGTGTGGTCCTACAAGTGCGCGCGCGCGCGCGCACACACACACACACACACACACACTTGTGCGGCTGCTGTAACTTTTCTTTATGTTGACACAACTTTATTGGCATTTTTACAAATAGAACAATTACTGACACGTCTCAAGCCTGTGAGCGCTTTTTTATTGGTGTGTGAGTGTTTGTGTGTGTGTGTGTATGTGTGTGTGTGTGTGTGAGTTTTTAATTTGGCAAAGCTCAGTGAGGCTGCATGTGGGGACTGAACCTTAACAGGGACTCGCTGCCGTGGTAACAGGGTGAGGGGGGGCAGGGAGGGAAGAGAGAGAGACAGACAGACAGACACACAGACAGACAGACAGAGAGAGAGAGAGAGAGAGAGGTACAGTAGAGTAGAGTAGCTGAAGTTGGGGGGGGTCTCCAGTTTGAGGCTGGAAGAGCCACCTCCCTTCTTCCCTGAGGACACACACACACACACACACACACACTTGGAGGGACAGAGTCAGGAAAAAGCTGTGTGTGCAGCAGAGTGAAGGGAGGAAGGAAGAGGACTGGGGCTGGAAGAAACAAGCCACACACACACACACAAATACACACACACACACACACACACACACTCTCTCTCTCTCTCTCTCTCTCTCTCGATCCCAACCAGGCAAATGTGGAGCGTCAGAGAGAGGGAGTCAGTGTGAGCGTGAGGAGAAACCAGAGCAGATCCGGAGCTGCCTGACAGTCCAGACTGAGGGTTTATATCAGGTCTGACACACACACACACACACACACATACACACACACACACACACACAAACACACACACACACACACATACACACACACACACACACACAAACACACAGACACACACACAGCAGCAGCATCCTCCTCTTGCAGCAGCAGCTTCTGCGTAGCCGTGGAGACAGAAGGAAGGAGATCGTGATGTTTGTTTCCTGCAGACGAACGAGAGGGAACATCGCTCCACTTCTTCTCCTCGGCCTCTTCAGACCAGGACCTTTGATCTCAGACCTTCATCTGAGTGTCCTCCTCTCACATCCGCATGGACGTCTCGCTGGAGTCTGCAGATGAGAACATGGAGCGGAGCTGAGGACCATGTTTGGAGAAAACTTTCAATTGATTTCTTCTGAACTTTGACCCGCAGATTCAGACGAGATCCAAGATAAAAGGATCAAAGGAGTTTCTCTTCACATTTCAAAGCTCATCTCCTCGTGATCCACGCAAACTCTTGGTCTTCCCCCTTTAAAGGACCGGCCTCACAGGACCCTGAGCCTGAGCCTGAGCCTGAGCAGCTGGTGAGTGAAACAGAGCAGCTGCTCCTCCGGGAGTGAAGCCACACACGGCGCCATCTTGTGTTGCAGTTGATGATCCATCCTTTACTTTGCAGTAGAGCAGGAGGTTGTTTGTTTGTTTGTTTGTTTGAAGATTTCACAAAAATGACTGAATGAAATGAAAACACACTTAGTCCATAAATGATTTACGTGTCACAGATGAACTCATCAGTTTGAAGCAGAGTAGACAAAGTGAACGATATTTAACGAGGTGTAAATGAGGGGGTATTACTGTGTGTGTGTGGGGGGGTATTAATGTGTGTATGTGTGGGGGTATTAATGTGGGGGGGGCAGAGAGGGGGCGTCTCATTCGTCTGTCAGCAGTAAAGCTGAGCTGATGTATCTGATGGGAACAGTTGTTAAACAGCTGCTGTCGCCTCCTCACCTCATCAATTCTGACGTCCCTCAGAGATCATGTGACCACCTGCGCCTCTTCTCTCCCTCAGGGTCACCACCCAGGACCACCGGCTCTCTGAGGAGAGCGCCCCAACCCAGGACCACCGGCTCTCTGAGGAGAGCGCC